>JAQFZO010002873.1:0-11058 GCA_034695885.1 Geophilus flavus | reverse complement strand
GGTATGGTGTTAAAACTTTAAACTAATCTTTCAATTATTTCTAATTCGTATAAATTCTCTATAAAATTATTAAATTAAACATTATTTACTCTCATTTTTAATGAAATAGACATATTTTATTTATATTCAGACTTTTAAACTGGCAAATGAACAAATAATGTTCTAAAGTACTGTAATAAAATTGCAAAGAAACCGACCGATGAGACCGAAGGGGCCGTCATTAGCTCTTTTTGAGGACGAGATTGTGGATTTCTGGAAATCCAGAAATATTAGTATTGTATTTCTGGATTTCCGTGGATTTTTGGATTTTCATGGATTTCTGGATTTCTAACGGATTTCTACGGATTTCTGTGGATTTGTATAGATTTGTATGGATTTCTATGGATTTCTATGGATTTGTTTGGATTTCTGGATTTCCAATGAATTCTGGATTTCTAATGGATTTAGAAATCCGAAATATCATGTGGGACGAGATTTCCGCCAATGGCGACCCCCTCATTTAAATCCATATTTCCTCTACGCATGCGCGTTAATACAGGAAGCCAGCCGACGTAATATGTGGTTTACGATTACTCGCATCATCACCTACACCACCACATCTGCACCTTTTTTCGTTTGAGATTAGACATTGCTCGCTGTTCATAAACCTTTCTGCCCTAAATGAATTTCAGCTAAAAGTGCGCCGGAGCGGGCTAGTGGAATACCAGTAAGTAAATCGCAGTATACCACGTCATTTACCAAATATTAATTGATATTGTAACGTTAAAACAGGTGCCTTGCTCATCAGTTTTTCTGTATCATTCGCGACGGATCGATTCATGTCAAATCTAAGTTCAATCTTCTCCAATTTTTCTCTTAAAAACATGATGTGTGAAAGCTGTGGGAACAAGTTCTCGTTTTTAAAGAAAAAGGTACGTGATTTAGTGAGTCTAAACCTGATAAATACACAGACTGCTGATTAATGTATGTTGAACTTTCGATTGCGAGGTGTATTTAGCAGATTGTGTTTATTTATCAGTGACGTCACTTTAATTTCATACCACACATGAGGAAGTTATCCCTATTTTACCGTTTAAAGGAATTAACGGTAATTGTCCCGATCATCCGACGTAAACGGAACCGAAAATGTCGCTTAATACGGACTTGATGGATGGAATGAAAGAAAGAAAAGCAAATTACAACAAAAAAAACAAACAAAAAACAGTTAAACTTTGGTGACGAAAACAGACAAAAACAAATGGCCTTGTAACTGAATACCGACGTAAACTATCCGTCTTTGCTAGTAAAATTCTTATTTTGCAAACTGCAGATCTGATTTTTCTTTAAACTTTTATGTTTTAAATTTGAAATTGGGCGTGGACATGTCAAATAAATCAAAATGTCGGATGATCGAGACTAGTCAAGACCTTGTGATCACAAAACACTCGTGAAATATTTTCTTATTTTTCCTTATAAAAATCAAATTCGTATTTATTTTTGTTACTCGTATCATATTATACGGGTGATGCTTACTGATGTAAATATTCGATAATTTTTTTTTAAATTTTAATTTCAGAAAAAATGCCACGAGTGCCTGAAAGAATTCTGCTCATCTTGCATGTGGCGAGAAACTCTTTTACTACCACGACAACAACCACTGTGCCGCACTTGTCACACGCTTACCTCGGTGCCTCTGGACAGATCTGAATTGATGCATTTACGGGTACGGGAATTGCAACACTTTCTTCTGAACAGGAATATTCCGGTTCACACATGTACCGAGAAACGAGATCTAGTCGATCTCGTGTTACGCTCCTCTAGTACGAACTTCACTCAAGCACCGACGCCAACATCATCTGCAAATAGTACAAATAATCCAAACTTAACTCAGGTTTTTACTGTCTTTATTCCTTTTTACATTCTAGACTAAACATTCTATTTTTCTTCCTATAGGAATCTACATATCCCGAAACAACAGCTAGTAGTCAACAAACAGCAGAAAATGAGCCACCGCCTGAATTTTTTGATGTAAATACTTTCAGTCAAAAGTTTTTATTTTCTTACTTATTTATTTTTTTAATTAAAAATTTATTTTCGTCCACAGGTCGGTGGCGAAGGTGAGAAAAAATTGTGTATGGAAGATTTACTGTCCCTAGATGTTGAAGAACTGAGCATTAGACAATTAAAAGAAATTCTTAGTCGTAGTTTTGTAACTTATCGAGGCTGCTGTGAAAAAGGAGAACTCGTAGATAAAGTCAAACGACTACAAGAAGATGCAATGAAAAACCATGCCAAAGGTATAAAATTCCACAAAAAATGAATTTCATTCTCTATAACTCGATTTGTTTTGTTTTCTAGTGATGCAGGGGATTCCTGATGATAACATTTGTAAGATTTGTATGGATGCGCCCATAGATTGTGTTTTATTAGAATGTGGTCACATGTTATCGTGCACCAAATGCGGTCAGGTGTTGAGCGAGTGTCCTATTTGTCGTCAATACATCGTCCGAGTGGTGCACACGTTTCGTGCGTGATAAAAACTATTAAGCGAGGTAAACTCGTCCCTTCCTTTTTTATAAAGAAGAAAAAAAGAGTTTTATTGTAATGAAAATTGAGTATACAAATAATCTGTGATTTAAATTCATTTGTTTTGAGAAAGAAACAAACTAAAAAAGAAAAAAAGGAAACCAAAGTGCAACGTGGTAATCACATGACTTAGCACGATGAAACCACTAGTTATTTTTCTACCAGTTTGCAATTCAAACTGTTCCAGTCTATTCTAATGTCATATGTCAAAAATTATATAATGGAATCAAATTATTTATTTGATATTTTGTGTAATTTTAGCTCGAACCAAAATGCCGTAGTCGTGGCTTTGATTTGTTGCGTATTTTAGCCGAGCAATCGTTGGGCTTCGAAATAGTCACTGATACGGAGGATACCTGATATTGCTTTTGTTGAAATATTTGCAATCCTGTGGCTGTAATTAATTTTTCTTGCTGATTTTGCATTTTTCTATTTTTAAATCCATGGCTTCTCGTTCTCTGGATGAGATAAATATTCTGGAATGATTTTTTTTTCTTTTTTTGACAGTTTTATTTTTAAAAATTACAATCATTGGTTTCGGTGATTTTTATGCATGACATTTTTTCTTTTGTTATTATATCGATTTTATATTGATGAAATGCACATTTACAGACGATGGTTTCTTGGGAGCAAAGGATTTTCAAAATCTTACCAAATTATTCTTCCTTTTTTTGGTTTTGCTCTTTGAGAACTTTTCTTAAAGTAAAACATGGAAATTAAATAAATCGGTCTTTTTTGTAAGTAAATTGATTGCACAAGTTTTTTCCTTACCAAATCCGTTGCAATGTCAGTCTATTCTTGACGGACTGAATGAGGTGGATATAAATAGAATGAAAACAAATTTTTTTAATCCGTCATTAATTACAATATCACAATGTAGAAATGGTAACATTTATTTATAAATCTTTAATAAATAAATTCATCCTTAATTCCTATCTTAATTATGCAGATTCCTTATTTGCATATTTAACCATTTCCTTCGCATGTTCCTTTTTCCTACACACAGCGAGTGCTTGTCCGACTTTTATTCTTTCTCCGTCGGTCACGGAAAACTTGAAATCGCGAGGTGCTTCGAACACCAACACGATGGTCGAGCCCAAGTTGAATTCACCGAATAATTCTCCTTTGCACACTCTGGAAACTCCGTCGACAGTCGCAGCAAAATTGAAGTCGTGGTACGAACCTTTTTTACCCTTCTTACAATTCGTCTGAAGAGCCTTGGCAAAAATAAAAATGAGAATTTATAATTTATACTTTGAAAAATAAGTTTAAATTAATTTACTTTGTCGATGCAGATTCGAATTGATCCAACATTTGTTGCGCCTACGGCGGCAAAAGCAAAGAAACCATTCTTCCATCTTCCCACGTAAACGGCTCGTTCGTTCAAAGTAAACAGTCCAGGTACCCATCGTGCAATGCCTGGTCCGACACTCAACAAATCACCTGAGACAAACGATTAGTCATAAATAGGGAATGATAAAGTATTAAAATTTATTTTTTAAAAATACCTGTAAAGTGTCGTCGAAATGAAATTTCCCAGTCAACGGGTGAATGGAATCGATGATAATCTCCTGGTGCTAAATAAACAACGTAATGATACAATTCGTTGTTTACAGGGTCGGATAAGAGTGATTTGTGATACAACGTCGAATCCTAAGAAAATGAGTAAATTATAAATATATTTATTTATGTTTTAAAATTTTTAAAAAAATTCTGTTTACCTCATTTTGGATTAATTCTGATTTCCAAGTATTAGCACCAAAAAAGGAATCCAACGTGTACGAGACACCTTTGACTTGCTCTAAACGATTTTTATTTACTCGGCCACACGTCATGACGACTCCATCGGCAGGACTCACCTGTGTAAAAATATTTATTAGTTACAAACAATTTTTCTCGTTTAGCTCACGATTACTCACGATGCAGTCTCCGGGATGAATCGTTCTGGCATCGGGTTTTAAAGCACGACGAAAGAATTCTCCCAAATTCTTGTAATTGGTCAAATCGATGTCTTCCGCTTCCTCCAAATTGCAGCCGAATGTTTGGGCGTACAAATTGAGTATCGGTTTTCGCGTCCAAACCGGTAAATTGACGTTGTTGATCCAACCCCAGATGCGAGACACGGTTCGTAATGGCAATAAACGGTAACAGGTGAGCTGTGGATCACAACAGTGAGTTTAGAATAGAAAATCGAAATTTCATTACTGTATTTCTTCCATTTTCGTAAAAAACTTGATGAATCATCCGAATTTTACATGACGAAATTAAAAAAATCGATCAATATTTAATCCCTACTTAACTTAACCCTATTATTTTTCATCAAGTTTTCTAAAAAATCGTCTTATACAAGTGAAAAAATTCAGTAAACGTACAAATTGAGAACAGAATCTGTATTTCCGAGCTAGAAAATACCAGACGAGCGACAAAAACATTTTGCAAATGGTTCTAGAGCACAATGTATTAATTGACATGACATTACTGACTACGAGCGCAATAATAGCAAGCGTAACAAGTGTGTCGACAAGTGTAAAACAGTACAAAACAATAGCCAGACTCAAAACTAAAGAATTGACATTGTCAAACATCTTCATTGTGTCACGAATCACTCATTCCAACCACTGAAACTCACTGGATTCAGAAATAGAACAAATGATGCACTGAAAACTCAGTACTACTGCCTCAATTGCAATCGACAGATGAAATAAAATTGTGCATCCAATTACCAGTCACCACTTGTGTTACCCAATTCATCTCAATCAAACATTTACTGAATTTTCATTCATTTATTTTCACCTCCAACTTCGACACGAGTAATGGTTCGGTCGAATTCCTCGTTTTGCTTTGCCAATACTGTTGATAAGCAACTACCGCTCCGACACCAAATGGAATTGGTGCCCATCGGATAAACTTTGGTACTTTCTTATCTCCGCTTTTTTTCTTCAGTTTACCCATGTTTTCTTTACCTAAAAAAAAATAACGCTATAATTAATCCCGGATATTAAAAAATAATAAAATAAAAAATTCAACTTTTGAGTTTTGACACGGACAAATGAACTTTAGTTTTCGCTTTCCATATTTTTTGTTTCGTCTGTTTGATCAGAGTTACGTTGAGCATGTAGAGATTTACGACTCCCCATTTTGTTAAACCGAATATTAATTTAGTGACTTGGATGGGAATGGGAAGAAAGAGACTCATGATGTTACTGATGGGTGATTGCTCGAACCACACCACACAGTATCGATGAATTAAACATCCGTGGACTTATCTATGTAAAACTTGACTCAAATCAAAGGTCAACAAGTGGTATGGTGTATATAATGTACATTCTTGATCGATTAAGTGTCATCAAATTACCTAACGGTTTAATAACTTTCGTGGAAAATTTTATTGGTAATCTAATAACTTTCTTTTTGGATTGTCGCACCCCAAATTGATAAAAATTTCATCTTTTCAATTACCCGTAGATATCAATCTTTTGCTTGTGTTTTGATTGATGAATGAAAAGTTGGCAAATATACTTTTCAACTTCCATCGTGGTCTTGGCTAGAATTTAAAATTACTCGATGAGATCTTTGGTTATATTTTTTAACAGTAAAAACAAATACGATGTGATTTATACCGTGTGAGATAACCGGCCACCCAGTGTGTGTAAGATGTGCGCCGCCATTTTGGAGAGTTAAGTCATATATTAAGTGGCGCCGACTAGTGATAAAAAGCCGAAATTAAAAATGAAACTACTTTATTTTTAAATTATTATTTACAAATAGAAAACTATTTAACGTAGGTAATAATCAATCAGTGTGGAAAAAGCTGCGAATCCAGCTGCACCGACTAAACCGGGTTTGACACCAGCTAAAAATAGAAATAAAAATGTTACATAAAATTTAAATGAAAAATTGAAGTTTCAATACCTCTGAGCCCAATTAAACCTCCAGTAATGCCACCAGCAAACGTTCCGTTCTTCCAATCACTTTTTCCTCGGTGCTAATTAGAAAATACGGAAAAAAATTAATTTAAAACTTAAAAAATCGAATTTTAAAATCGAAAAAATGAAAATAAAATTACACTCTCGATCATGCATTCGGTAGCAGCAAACATAGCACCGAGAACCGCAAAATTTTTTGCATATCCGACTGTTTTAATTCGCATATCTCTCAGAACACCACGAGCGGTTTGCTGTTCGGCCGTGACTCCAGTGATTTGAGGGTCGACACTTGCGGAAAATAAGCCGATCGCCGCACCCAATGCGTAACCTATTTAATAAGATGTAAGTTTCAGTACAAATTTTCGAATTTTTAAATATTAATGCTCACCTAATACACAGCTCACGACTGTTTTGAATGCACAACTCTCAAACCCATTTTCGACCATCACTTCTTCTCTCGTTTTTATCTTCGTCGGCATCATGCTTGATGGGATTATTAATTTTCCCGATCTAGCTTTATGTTCTCCTAGTATTAGATTCGATAATTCGTTAAAATCTATCTCCATCGGTGCCGGTTGTTGATCAGAACTATGATCCGAATTTTCCACGCTATCAGAGTTGTCTATGGGTGCCGCCATTTTTTACCACTACAAGAGGTTTGACTATTCAACACTAGATGGCGGCCATGTCGCAGTTGCCAAAACACGATATATTTAAATTTATTTACATTTTCGAAAAGCTGGAAGTTTTTTAATTTTATTATTTTCTAATAATTCTATTTACAAACAAACTCAGTTTAATAAATCAAAATTTCTTCAACTTATAACAACAGTCAGCGTGCATACTCTAAAAATCTATTCATTCTTATCCACCTCGTAATTCATCCAAGTGAGACATGCATTAATTAAACTACTATTCAACACAACCCAATTTTTCAACGGAGAACATCGAATGACCTGCACAGGTGGTGTGAGAAACTGAGCATCACAATGATACGTCACGACGGCATCAATCCTTATGGACGTAAGCCTCATGAAAGTTCCCGGCACAGCCGGCGGCACGAGTTCGCACTCTAAAATTAAAATTAAAAAAAAAAAAGTCACAAAAAAAAAAAATGCAAACCGATTATCATACTGCAAGATTCGTTATTTATCTCTTTAATCTCCCATTTCCTTTTGTAGGTGCACCGAAGAGTGACCACAATCGGCGACAACGTATCGTTGATGCAGTGATAATTGACCAAAGTTGCCAACTTGTGAGATCCAGACCAAGATCTACGAATTGCACCGAATTTCACCTCCGGTGGATCCTTAGTGCACACTAATTAAGGTATTTTTAATTTTTAATAGGAGATTATCATCGATTTACGCTTTAATATTTGTACTCGATTCCCGCATATTTCCCATCCAAAAAATCGCACATACGAAACCAATCACCAGTGCGCTGAGTATTGCGAGGAATAAACTGCGTAAAATGATGATTTTACTCGCTCTAAATTAATTAAACCCAGAAATAATTACGGTTAATTGCCATCACGGATGATTTTCTTACACATCCAAGTGTCTTTCGAGGTAATCACCCCTGACGGGAGAGACGGGGATCAAAGTCGTACGGAAAAAATTATGTTGAATCTGTATCGGTTGATGATGAGGTGAAACATCCTCGTTATTTTGACGATTACGTCTGAAATAAGAAAACATCCCACTTTTTTTTTCTTCCTTATAAATTATTCCACCTGATTAAAATGGCGGTTTGTATCAACGTAATCGAGAATTGTTGTTTATTGCTGTGTCAATTGTTGATTACTACGGTGATGAGCTTTGTATAATTGGGTTTCGACTCGTCACACGACCTCTAGCGATGATTTCCTAATTTGATTTAACATGACATCGGTCGGTCGAATATGATAATCGAGATGTTATTTTATGATTTTTGTGATTTCGCTTCTCTGCAATGTTCGTTCTCTCTGACTCTGGTTCTAGATGTTTGTTGGTCGGCGAGACATTTGATTTGCTGTTCATTGGTGTATAAAGTTAAGCAACGGCTGACCGCCTTGACATTTATTGCCACAGATTGATTCCTGTGTCAGACACAGCTGTTACTTCGATCCATAAAGTCAAACGACACCTGAAATCCTCTCATTTACCACTGTACACAATAACTCCAACTTACATACTGCACTGTATAGATATTTATTTCACCCAACTTTTTCTTAGAAAACAAAACACAAACTTCAGGAATGAGCCCATATTGTTTTTTTTTCTTCCTTCCCCTTTTTTGTTAATTCTCGTTTCTTCCACTTGAGGTCGCAATTTCACTTAAAACTTGGGTAGATTTAAAATCGTAAAAAAAAGAGGAAGAAAATGAGAGAAAAGGAATCATTTAGCACGTCGTAAAACGTGTAGAGGAAAGAAAAGAATCCCTCGGAGGCAGGTTGAAAACATGGTGCACAGGTGCTTAAACGCATTCGTCCGCACTTAATCGTTTTGCAGCTGGGAATTGTAGAAAGTGCGAAAGATATAGCCCGCCTATGCACTGTGAAAAATGTCCCTCTTCTCTTTCTCTTTTGCTCTGCGTTTTGCAATATCCCTGATAAATTCCTACTGCTTTTTCCACTCGATAAAATTAAACAAGAATTCAAGCCATGCAGAAATATTTGCAATTCATCTTCAAACCTTTAGCATATAGTGCAATTTAATTATTTAGTATCTACATTTTAAAACTCGAATATCAGAGCAAGGGGTCACTATTTTCAGTTGTTTGGAGAAATGGAGTGGTAAAATTATTGATGCAAAGGGGTTCTTAAACGGTGGTCCATGGGCCCCTCCCTAGAGGTCCGTAGACCGATTTCAGGGGGTCCGTGAACATGAAAAGGAAAAAATTAAATTTTATTTTAGATAAATAGTGAAAATAAAAACTACCAAAGGGGTACATATGGCATTAAAAAGTTTAAGAACCACTGATTTATGTTATACAGGTTGAACCTCGTTATACGAACTCGAAGGGACTAGAAAATGTGTTCGTTATATCGAGATGTTTTTGCATTGTTTTAGTGCAGTACGGTCCAAATAAACAGTTCATTATATCGAGGGATTCGTTATAAGCGAATTCGTTATAATGAGGTTAGAACTGTATATCTATGTTGTACACCTTTCCCCCATGCGTACAACTTTAAAGATGTAAAGTACGTATGTTTCCCAGAGCGTATACTGTACACCTTTAAAAGTGTTATTATACCTTTTAATATATAGTACCGTAGGTGTTATTATATTTAGTGTAGATTTAAGAGAAATTTTGAATCACTACGTAGGAGATTTATTCATTAAACCTCTGACGTCATCTGAAATTTACAGCGCGAGAATTTTGACACGTCACAAGGGGCCGATTAAATCGAAACCTTAAGCAAAAATGAGACCGTCTTGTCGGTTAATTGATTTACTAAATTAATTTCCCTATAACTGCACATCTGCAACATACTGCCGTTGTGGCCAATAACAAATTACGTTCGAAATCTCCACAATCCACTTTAATTCATTCCCATATTGCAATTCTCTCCTTGTTTTCACATTTCGTCTTAAGCCTCACCTCATTATTACACATTACTAGCGCCAGGGGGGCAAATAGTTAATTAGGATTTCAGTGAGTGTACGACTGTTGTGAGGATTAACGTCACCATTGGATATCTCTCTCCGAGGATTAATGACCTCCATATACAACCACCAACACCATCTCCCAAAATGGCCACCGGAAGCACCGACCGCGTACAAATCTCCAACGTTCACTTTTTCCCCAACGTTTTTTTCCTTCTTTCTTTAATAATTTATTATTGTTCTTGATCGAGAACTAATCCCAGAATTAGGGCTAAATCCAGAGGTAATGACCATTAAAACTGATTCACGCTCCACTCATTGCATCGTTGCATTGTTTAGGGGGGCGGGAGGGAGGGGGTTAAAAATGTTAATGGTGTGCAAAGGATTGTCGGGAATGAACAAACACCAACAAGGTGAGTCAGCCATTGTTGCATCATCCATCAGACATCTGGCACGGTTCTTGGATTGCTGAATTCCAAGACATTCTTTTCCGCCATCATTCATCTTGGGCGTTGAAGTTTGCGTTGTGGCGCACTCTGTTGGCGATTTTACGCGCCATTAGGCCGGCTCATGCTCTGCAACTGGGATGCTGTACTGTATGAGCTCAGAGAATTGATCGAATAAAATAGGGGGCTAATGGACCGCACGATATGAGCAACAAACAATGGGTTGTATATAAGGGAAACCGCAGATCGGGGATGTCAACATCGGTAAGCGGATATGGAATAAGTTAATCGAGTTTAAAATGCAGTAAAGGGTTTTGCTGTTTGCATTGAAAAATAAAATATATTTTATTGTTAATGACGTCATAGACATTGTAGAATACATTGCACAAGTTTTCAGCAGTAGTATCATCTTTGAACAGTGAAATAATAATAGGGAGTTTGCGCAAGGCCTACTTATAAAAACTTATAAACTTATACTTATGACTTATAACTTATAGCCCATGTAAATCAGTTACCATAAGTTATAATTTA
>JAQFZO010002872.1:0-11061 GCA_034695885.1 Geophilus flavus | reverse complement strand
CGTGCAGCGCCACTTTCGACAGTCGGGACGAACTTTCGGAGCAGGAACGAAGGTTTTATTCGCTCGCGACTTGGTACACGCCGGACACCAACTGCGATTTTTTGATCCGAGCCGAATCGGAGCAGATCATCCGACTTTATTTCAAGAGTTTTCGCGTGCATCGCCCTAAACACGCCATCGCGACCGCGTACGACTGCGCCGAGTCGCTCGCCGTGTACGACTCCGACGTGCCTGACGAGAAAAAAGTGTTGGCAATATTCTGCGACACGTGGGGAGCGGTCGTGGAGGAGAGTGCGGAATTCGTGTCTTCCGGTTCGAACATGTTGGTGCAGTTCAAAAGCAGCATCGGGTCGTACGCGGGTTCGTCCCTCGATTTTTGGGTACAGTTTGATTTCTACGATTCGTACCAACATGGCGAACCTGTCGCGAACACGTTGTGCGACGAGATTTTTCGCAGCAGCAAGTCGTGGACCGGTGCTTTTGGCTCGCCATTGAACCCGTTAGTGCTGCGACACAGGTCTAGCCTGAACTGCCATTACGCTTTTCGCGCCGACTCCTTTTTATCGGAGCGCGTTTTGGTCAATTTCTCCTCTCTGCACTTCACCAACGGCAACCGCACGTGCGAGGTGTGTCTGACGGACCAAGTAGACAAAATGGTGATCCAAGAGTCCTCTCACGACAGCACGGGTTCCATTTGTCTGTGCAACAGTTCCCTTTTCGACCCATCGAGCCTGACTTTCACGTCGATGGGCCCCGACCTCGACCTGAGTTTTTACTACCAAATGAACTCTTCCTCTCCTTCATCCGATTCCGATAACTTCGAACGCAAGATCCAAGCCTTTCGCGGCAACTATGAATTCTTCCACGGCCCAGTGTGCGGGCCGGGATTGGTTGAAATAGCGAATCAGGGCGAGTTAGAATACCCGAGTTCGACGTCAATAACGAATTCGGACGACTCGGACAACTCTCGTGGGAACGTCCGCTGTATTTGGACAGTGCCCGTGACTGCACACATGGATGTTTACATGTGGTTCGTTTACCTAACGATGCCCGGTAATTGCAGTTCGGATCGCATCGACGTTCGACTTCCTCCGTCCGGGTGGCATTACACGAGCGATGCACTGTTCACGGTGTGTGGCGAGGAACCCATGGTGGATTTACCTCTTATCGATTCGTCGAGCATCGCGGCAAACAAATTTCTGGTCGAATTGAGAACGAGCGTCGAATCGGATACGCGCTTCAAATTGGTCATCACGCAGGTTGTGCGCCAAAGTGAGAGGGAATTTTTCTTCAAACTCGGTGTGACAGCGCCTTGTTCGTTTCTTTGCCCCGGTTCCAATGTGTGCATTTCTCAGGATTTGGTCTGCAATGGGGTGCGAAACTGCCCTCTCAACGGGTACTTGTCTACAGACGAGGATGCTGCTTTATGCGGGGCGCATCCACTGGGCATGAATTGGTTGGTGCTGGCAGCCGGTGGTGGCGGGGGGTTTCTTTTTACCGTGTGTTTGATGGTCGTGGCGAAAAAATGCGCCAAAGCAGCCACGATGAAGCGGTCACGTGCTGCACACTATTGAAGCTACAAAGTCTCAATTAGGGCGCCATTGTGATACTTTTCTTCTATAACAGCACGTGATTTTCCCACCGAGTGGGAAGAAGTGCAAAGTGGGAAAAAACAGTATGTGTTCACTTCGATTTGTTTATTTTCACTTTTCTTGCACAAATATTTTTTTTTTTATTTTTGATTCTCCAATTTTTCAACTTTTAAAAATAATAAAAATAATACATTTTATCGAGTACGATATGATGAAGACTGAAGTGACTCGTTTCGATTTATATTTTTCTACAATATCTTTTTTAAAAAGTTTTTTTTTTCTATACCTACCGCAAGAAAAATTAATTATAATTTTTTTTCCTTTTTTTAATTTTTTTCTTCTTGTCATTTTTTAAATCAAATAAGGAGCGCGACACGTGTGGAATTTTCAATTAATAAAACACCCGAATTTGCAATTAATCATTTGAAGGCTAAGATTGATGCATTACAGTAAATTTTTTTTTTATTTTCTTTAATCATAATAATACTGTTATTATCTTAGTATAAAAAGTATCATTAAATCTGCACTTCTTCATTCAGTTTTTTCCTTTATATTTTTTTAAATTTTGTTTCTTGATAAATATTCATGTTAAAAGTATTTTTTTACGAGGCTAATGAAACTTGCTTTAAGGTAAGTGCAGAATTATCATAAGGTGTAAAAAGGAATAGTGGTTTCATTACTCTTATCTTGAAATTAAGTTAGATGAGTTTTGGCAGTATGGTTGCTGGAATGTTTTTCCTTAAAAAAATTACTGTAAACAAGCAATTTTCCACGAAACAATCTTAAATTTATGTTAAAGTTAAAATTAAGTCATTCTCGTGTTTTTAAGTTGTACTTTTGTTTGGTTAAATGTTTAGGGAATAAACGTTTAAGCTTAAAGCTTGTTTCACCAATTCCATTAACACCGCAACCACAATGGCTGAAATTTCGAGATAAAAGTTATGAAAGGCCATCCTGTGTGTTTTGTTCTTTGTTTATGATAAAGTGTGCACAAAATGTCTCTGGAAAAAATGCATTCTTTTATTCTGCGACTTATAAAATTAAAACAAGCTCAAAGATAAGGCATGTTTTTTTTTTACTCCCAAAAAATGTGATGTATTCCGCATTACACGAGATTTTGCATCCACCAACCCATCATTAAGGGTTACATTAGATAAACACGGAACCGAAGAGTGCATGGGGAGGGATACTTATTAAAATTCTATATACTTAATTTGTTAAATATTTATCAACCAAACTCAGTAATTTACATCTCGAACCCTGTTAAACCATTGAAATTTTTATTTTCAATTTAAGTGCGTATAAATTTTTGTATAAATGAAAAATCTGTTAATGAAATGCAAACTCAGCTCTCATATTTTCATCAAATGAAGGGTCGATTAGTAATGATTTGTTTACTTCTGTATGCATGTGACTCTGACTGTGTGTGGCGCAATGAATGGAAGAAGATAAAGTCATATATTATTCATTAAATGATTCTTTTAATCGATTTCAATCCCACTTACAAAGAAAGGGAGAATTTTGTATAATCAATTACTTTAAGTGGTCCGAAATGACAAAATAAAGTTTTAAATCAAAATTTCCAACTGTTTAGCATAAATGTTTTCTTCTGTATCTGTCTGTCCCTCTTTTGGTCAACAGATGACATCGGTGCAGATGGCTCAAGAGGTAGCTGCTGGAAACTAAGTACCAACCCATTATGTTTTTTTTTTCTGGGGGTAATAAAAATTACAAAAATGCTAAACTAGAAAATTGCAAGTGGGAAACAAAGTTTAAGAGGTGCTGGATTGTTTTTTATCTTACGCCATTAACTTTAATAACACATATAAAATTCAGGAAAGTATAGTAGACCATGCACTAACTTTTTTATATCTCGATGTTATGCAAATGGTATCGCTCGACTACAAGCAGTTAAATATACAGTACGGGATGAATGTTGCGCGACATATCTGCATTTAAGTTCGAACATTCATCACAGTAAACCACATTGAATTGCAAGTAATTGTTATATTGCGATTACAAAGGGAGCAACTGTCAGCTGGAATTAATGACAAAGATGAAAACGAGCAATCGATCGATTTTCGATTTCTCTTTAATTATCGATGCATTAACCGGATTTGCCCCTATGAAAATGACGTAGGAATAAAACTAAACGCAGATAGCGGAAATTGCGACCATAATAAAGGGGAATTAAGAGATAGAGCATCGCTTTTATGCGAATCTTGCCATTTTGTTAACCCTACGTCTCTCGAGTGTTGTGAGGTTCAAAGGGGTGCGACAAACGTTAATGATTCATCCTCGTAAAGTAGAATACTCTTTAAAATGACGGCAATAAGTCGAGAGACGTGTAAACGCTCGAGTGTCCACGAGGTTAAAGACGTGATGACCTCGGCACCAGATTTGTCGAGTGGCATTTTTCCTTTCTCTAGTCTGTGTATAAAGGCAAAAATTCATCATTTCGACTGGGTGAGACATAAAAAAAGTTGATTAAACTAAATATTTTTATAGTCGACGACAAAAGCTTAACGTTATGAAAGCCGTAAGCAAACTTAATGTTGATGTATTCAAATATTTTAAATGCATAAGACGATTTGACTCGAGGCCTAAAATCGTTGTCACTTGTCCACCATCAAATTTTACTCAGTTTTCTAAGGCGTTTATCTTTCCCCTTCGCTAAGTGTAGTCTATGTATATATTGTCGTGCAGGGAAGTGATTAAGAAAATATTTTTCTTTATTGCTTGCTTTTACTCTGTACCCGATCGATCGAAGCGAAAGATGATGTGCCGTGTGAGTAATTCTTACTTGTATGTGACGTATGAATAAACCATTTGAGATTCCTGAATTTTATGTCGCATGTCGTGACCGAGTCGTGAATATTATCACAATCGATAGCTAATTAAAGAAGGTACCAGAAAAATGGAAAAGCAACCCCTTGAGCTTTCCTACTCGTCACGTAATGAATATGAATTATAAAATGATGTTTTAAAAACAATTTAGCAGGGAATAAAAATCGGAAAAATGAAAATCGCAGCGAGGAATCGGTTATGGCTGTTTAAAATTATACGTAAACATAAATTTGACTTTATTTTATCGATAATTGCCTCGGGGAATAGTGTATAGTGTATACTGTGTTCGGCATTTTCATGGTTGACAAAATTCAAATTTCTAACGTAAAGGTGTTGACTTATGCAGTCAAAACAGCGTTGTTTTAGTTACACAGTATATAGGGGAAGGTGAACTGAAAACAATTCTAATAAGACGAACTGCTTAATATGGCATGAAACAAATAACCCGAAGGAAAAGTTATGAGAATCTTGTTGTTGTTTTTTACCCACACCACCAAAAATTCCAATTAACAAATTTAATTGCGCAACATTTTATAAATAATTGTTTGATTCCAAATTACTTTAGTTGGTAAAGAACAAAGTTTTGTTGCTGCTTGCATTCGAAAATTTATCACCTGAGGGAGTACGAACCAAGTGCAGGAATTTTGCTCTTGCTCATCCTTTTCTTTCGCTATAAAGCTGATTATGACGTATTGTCTGACGATATTACAGTTTATTTAATTCCACGATTTATGTAATACTCTGAAATGTTGTTTGAGAAAAAAAATCCGAGCAGAAATGATTCCTATTTTCGTCAGTTTTCAAGATTTGTTCAGATATAAAATACATTTTTCAAAAAGAAGAAATGTGATTACAGTAGCTTTGACGAAAAATGGAAAAACAATTTTAATGCAGTTACCATACAGAGTCAGTTATGTGTAAAAAAAAATGGAAAATTTTTTTTTAGCTAAATTGGATTTTGTTCGAGAGAAAAATAATAACGATTAAAAATTATTCCAGTTTGAATTAAATTTGAATTGTGTGAGTCAGCAAAAAAAATGAAATTCGACTCGACGAGAAACAATTTTTAATTTAGTAAGAAAAATTTTTGTGTCGCTTAATTAATACTTTATCTTTAATTTTAATTACAAAATGGAATATTACTTGTATTTCAGCAAACGTAAACAAACGACAATTTATACACAGGGTTTAATGTCAGTAATTACACAAACTCGGTTTAATAAGATACTGTATATAATAAAAATCTCTACTTTATATATTAATTTAAACATTCATCCGCTTTTCTACTCTACTTCCTTTATAAATAAAACTCGAAATTAAGCCCCTATCTAACCACACTTTTGCCAAATTCAATATTTTCAAGAAAATTGAAATCTTTTCAGCTTTTTTTCTCTCTTTCTCATTCTTTTTTGTTTGGAAAAAAATGAATGGCTGACTTTATGTAATACGATTTGGAATTTGCATTGGAGATGCACGCGAGTCAAATTAAGCGTGAAGTTATTGACGAAGTCTTAAACAAGAGCGTTTATTGATGTCAAATAGCAAGCCACGTGTGATGGGAAACGAAACAGCTTTCGACATAACGATTTTATTGGCGAAATTTATTACACGGATTCCATTTCGCTTTTAACGTGGATAGTTCTGGTTACGGCATAATTAATTCAGAGCTCTGTAAATTGTCCGATTTCAACTCGTGGAATTGGCGTGTAATTTTGTGTGCCGAGACTTTGCACTTTAACTATTATCGGTTTTATATTCTTTTTCCCCCCACCCTTTCCCTTCTTTCCTTCTACTCGATCATAAAAATTTACAGTTTGGAAAAAATGTTCTCGACTGCTCGGTTTCGGAATTCACTCGTAATTTTATTTTTGATGGCATCTTAAAGACGACTCGTTGTAATATCTTTCGCTCTCAAACCCCTGTCACTGTCGACTTATTGATGGATGAGCAACTCGTGTTCGAATTTATCCTCGGGAGACAGGTAAGCATGTAAACAAATTAAATTACAATCTCCCTTTTTCATTTTTTTTGCACCCAAAAAATGTGAATGGCCTGACAATTTTCAAAAGGAGACTATTTAGTAGGCGTGAAATATCCAATTTTTTTCTCCCTATTTCTTTGTATTCATCCATAGAGCCGATAGCTGTACAATTTGTGAATGTGGTCGAATCTCTCGGGAATCGTGTCTTCCCAAGGGACACTTTGCCTTCTGCTTACCGAATACCAAAAAGGTATGTGTAAAAGGGAGTATAAAGAAAAGACTGCTTGAAAACGGTGACGATGATGAAACTCGGTTGGGAATGCCACAAATTGTTCCGCCATCTCACGAAGAGGTAACTGTAACGTGGGAAAAGGTTATCAGCCACGAATTGAAGCATTATCTTTCTTTTTTTGTACCGAAACTAGTAATTTTTCTTCCCAAATATCATTTCAGACCATAAAACTAAGGTGATTTCACCTTTTACGAAGCTATTTTTCTATTACATCATTGCCGAATGAATGGTTTTCGTATATAAGTTATATAGGTATATATACAGAGGGCGAAGCAGTGGTGTATGAAAATCAAATTTTATAAAAGTGACACCAAATCAATATCAATGTATGGGGAATATTAAATTAATCAAAAGCCGGTTTGTATACACACGTGAAACTGAAAGCTTAGAATAAATAGTTAATTCGTTACATTGTACACAAACAGAGGATTATCTGCATTGTCGTGTGTGTACTTGTCGAGTATTCCGTTTGATCTGTCGGATTATAAGATTTGATGTTTAATCTTTAACTATGGATGAAAATGATAGTTTGCCTGATCTTATAGTGTGTGCATCTGTGAAATTCATGGCATTTTAATACCTTTTTTTGCCATCTTGTGTCATCATTTCAAACTGGATTTATGTTTTGATTACGTGTGTCGCCCATAATGAAGAATTTAAGCTTTCTTCCATACGCTGATAGGATTCCATTTGATTGCTTCGGTTTAATTAACCGTAAGTGCCTTAGGAATATAGTTTTACAGGGAATATATATTTATCCGTTTAATACAATTTTAATTAAGATTAAAAATTTTGTTAATTACAATTTTAAATGAATACCCTACAAAGGAATTATTAATTTTACCGTATAAGTACTCTTAAATTTTTTTTCAATTTTTTATAAAAACTAAAATTAAACCGCATTTTTATTCAACTTTCAGTTTTAAGCTTAAAATCAACACAGGTCTACCCAAATTGCACCCCGGATGATATTTTGAACCTGCATTTAATTAGAGCAATACTACATTTAACCGCTTTATGTCTTCTGATGTGAATTCTAGAAATAATTCAAGAATATTTTTTTTTTACTTTTCAGTGTGCAGACGGTGATAATAATAGTAATAACAGCCAGAGCAAGAAGAAAAAAAAATAAGAATAAAAATCAATATTCCAGTTTTGTCGACAACACCTTTTGATGCGATTTATCTTCGCCACATGTTTCGATTTTTATTTTCCTTTCATGATTTCATCATCATCATCATCATCATCATCACATCCGAAGACACGGACTCACAATATTTCTCATTTTCTTTAACTATTCAATTTATTTTTCCTTTATATATACGTATATAGAAAAAAAATTTAAGTAAATATTAAAATTGCCCATTTTCTATTGTGTGGAATTTGAATTTTATTTTTATGAACTTCTTTGTTTATCTATCAGGAATGCAATAAAGAAAAAAGAGAAAGGGGAAGCCATCCCTGCATTTGCATTGCAGGTAAAATTTATTCATTGGTCGGGGTGAACACAAACCATCTCGAGCATGTTGCACACAGATAAATCAAAAGACAGAATAGGAGAAATCCCGTTGCTCACCAGAATCGAATATGTTTTCTCCACAGAGCGAGAAAAAATAATATTCCAAGAATCCGTGATTTTTTTTGCATGTAATCCACTGGAATTTGTTATTTGCCACGCCTTGTACATTTTTGTAGCTTTGACCGCAGTTTGTGCACTCACATCTGGTGAATAATGGAGAAAGGGAAAAGTGTGCTGTCACCGGTAGTTGACAGTGACACAGTAACTCTGATTTCAACTTTACATTATACATTCGGCTAATCCCCTCGTGCTGTCTCGTGAATGAATCTTTTATTAAGTTGCAAAAGTGTTTTCCTGAGAGGAAAGAGACAATTAAAGGAAAAGCGATCACTGTTTTCCATTTTATTTATCTCGTTTGTTCAGCTTTTTATTTTTCTCTATGTTTTTTTTCTTTATATGTATTGTGAGGGAAATGATGTATTTCCTTTCGACTGAGCGGATGATTTCTTTTTGCGTTTAGTCGGTGCTGCAAGAAAAATAGTTGTTTCATTGTGGATTCAATAAGGAGAAGGACAATAAGTCATGCCCACACAAAATCCAATCCATTTCCCCCCCTTTGGACAATGCGATCTTTTCGTTTCACTGGGCACGAGAATTTGAATTTCATCTTTAAAGTGGCGCAACACGCTTCGATTATTGTAGTAAAAGTAAACGCCTGAACAGGTTGAGTGGAAATAAAAGTGAGCACAGTAAAGGTTGACTTTATTTTAAAACTCTGTGTTTTGACATCGTCAACCACTGTGACAAACGACGTAAAACGAAACGAGTCCACTTTTGTACTGTCTCACTTCATCTTTAATAAAAATAAATGAAATCCTATATATTTCGCGAATGTAATTGAATTCCGATGTTATTAACACATATATCTGCATTTTTGGGATTTTTATTATTTATTAAAAAAAAGTAGTCATTAATTATTTTTGATTAAATAAATGATGCGCAGATATGGGTTTAAATAAGATTTTATGTTAAGTGGCGCCATCCGGTGGCAACGAAAGCAAATAGAGAAGTGCCAGTGTTTATCTAAAGATGTCAGCAGGTGATAAGCACATGACTCGTACATCAGTTTCGGGTTAAAACTTTTGTTTGGGTGAGTTTACGGTGACGGGAATGACGAGGTAGGAAAGAAAGAATTTAAAAATGAAATTTTTATTACGAATAATGGAATTTAATTTAAAAATTGTGTTGTAGATGACGAGAAGAGTAAGCGGCAGCGACTTTCATGTACGGACGGTAAATGAGAATTCTTTCGTGGGACGGGAAATGCGACATAAAATAAATTCATCAAACAGCATTTTATATTCGGTAAGAATTTTATATTAACGAGATTAAATGGGGTTTTATAAAGCACTAAAATTAAGTTTAACGAGTGTTTCTAACGAGTAAAGACCAAAAAAAAATTAACAATTCCTCGGTTGTTGACTTCGCTCGTTACGCCATTTTGTAGAAATTTTTCAAAATGGCGTTGGACGAGCAGGTGTTTTATTACAATTTACAACTTAGCTCTTAAAAGCATATTATGGTTTCAAGATTTTTTTTTTCTCCTCACACCTTAGAAAGGAGAATGGCTTTGAAACTTTTTCATTTTTGCTTCGTAAAAGCTTATAAACATGAAATCTTAATTTCATTCGGTAATGTATTCCTAGCACAACATCGAAAATGAAAATGCTGTAAAATCTCTTTCAGTTTTAACCTGGATTATTCAAACAATAATTTTTAGCAATTGGTTTCTAGCAACCATAAATATTAAAAAATTGTTTGTTCGATTTGTCAGATGGTATTTATCTTTTTTCTCACAAGAGTGCGTTTTAGTTGGAGGAATCTAATTTTAAAATTAAAAAAAAGGCAGTTAACTGCAGTGCACACATTGGTGACTATACAAAAACAACAAAATGTAATTTGAAGGCCTAGAAAAAATCTTACTGTGCATCGTTTTGGTTTGTTTTTATTCCCAAAGTTGATGCGTTATAAATCAATTCGGACAACATTACTCTTTTGAGTCGTAAAGTTCTGTATTTGCATTGCTCGGGGAATATTCCTTGCAGTTAACACCGGTTCGTATGTGGAATGGTGATTCTGAATCCTTTCGTCATGGAGAGTTAGAAAATCTATGTCTCGATGCTCGCAAATGTGCTCAATCGTATAAAAATCGTATTTCTCACAAAAGTACATCACATTTTGGTGATGTATCTCTCACTATTACGTATGTTTGCGAGCCTCGGACATGGACATTCCCACTCGCTGTGATGAGAGGATTCATAATCATCCCTCTCCCAACCCACATACGAAACGTACACTTCTGTATTTAGTACTTACTAATGTACACTAAAAAATTAAAATTCAGCTTTTGAGAATCTACAAATTGATAGTTTACAAGAAATCTTAAGCATGTTTTTTGACATTGTTTTTAACTACGACAAGGTTCAAGGATTTGAAATGGGCTGAATTATTGAATCGTAGCTAAAATATTACGTAAGCATACCTGAAATTACAGGCTTTCTTGATCTGCATGTGCATGGTTAAAATTAATTGTACAGTAATTCAAAGTGATCAAACCAATTGTATATCAATTGCGGTATTAGACAGTTTGCGCATTTCGTGTTGGGCAGAGAAACGCACCATTACTGGAAAGAAGTTTCCTCAGTTTTAAAAATTTCGGTAGGAATTTGAAACAGAAAGATGAAGTTCTAATTTTCCTCGGTTGTTGACTTCGCTCGTTACGCCATTTTGTAGAAATTTTTCAAAATGGCGTTGGACGAGCAGGTGTTTT
>JAQFZO010002871.1:0-11068 GCA_034695885.1 Geophilus flavus | reverse complement strand
AATGCAATTAATTTAATTTGCGTAAATTGATCTTTTAACTGTGTGTGAACTACATAAAACTCAATAATTTTATTATAATTTCAGAAATAATCGTTTACTCCACTTTTACACCTAACATCGTATACTTATAACCATAACCAAACTTATTTATAACCATATAATATTTAGTATAGTATCATCATTCGAAAGTTGGCGCTGTAGAATTAAAATAAAATATTTACAATATGAACATGTATTTTCTTTCCAAATAAGCTTAACATAATTTTTTTTTATAGAAATATTCATTTTATACAAATATCACATGCAAAACCACTACTTTGCCAAGTAAAGTCATGGCTCTCGACCGTTTTCCATGTATTTATTTCAGGGTTATAT
This sequence comes from Geophilus flavus, assembly GCA_034695885.1. Lineage (NCBI taxonomy): Eukaryota > Metazoa > Arthropoda > Chilopoda > Geophilomorpha > Geophilidae > Geophilus > Geophilus flavus. The sequence continues at coordinate 10,693 of JAQFZO010002871.1, read as the reverse complement.
ATAAAAAATGTCGACCTATCGAATCTGTCGCCAAACACAATAAACGGTTCATCACAATTCATGAACAGAGGTTGACTGTTATTTAATTCCGGTAGTGTTCTTCCTGCCCAAACATTACTCTCCGTGTCGTAACTCACAATTTCTTTATCGTCTCGCACGAAATACAATTTCTTCTTGCATTTTCTCTGCAGACATTTGCATTTGATGGACATGACGTTGGTGAAATCCCGAAGAGGCTTTCTAAACTCCCATTCGTTACTCTCGAAATTATACATCAAAATGGAAGTCATTGAAGTCGCGTGATAAAAAAGTTTGCCATTCAAAGCCAGTAAATTACTATGGGAAATTACGTTGACGATCGGCGATAGCAATTTCCACACTTTACTGTCGATGTCAAACTTAACGAGTTTCTCGTAGTTCCAAAGATACATGATCCTACCGTCGACGACTCCACACACTTGATTTTCCAAAGAAACCGACGGACCCGAGTACACTTGACGGTTCTTTTCGTAAAAAGCCACAAATTTTTTTTCGTTCGACACGGCAAAATAAAACTTTTCTCCCGTGATGGCAATCAGAGGATACCAATCTTTGGCGACGGCTGTTGGAAGTTTTACCGTATCAAAATTGCACCATTCTTTCCTCCTGATAGAGTAACTTTGGCTCATCAATCTGTCATCGTTTGTGAGATGATTATAAAAGAAATAAAGATGTAAATCTTGTTTCAGGCCGACGTCCCTGGCGACTCCGACGGCACAGGTCGAAAAAAACTTTGTAAGTTCCAACGAGTTTTTCACAAACTCGCAGTTTATTATTTTACGAATAAATTGCTTCGATAATTTAGCCACATCCAACAGACAGAAAAATGCTATGATTTTTTCCAGGGTTGCTTCCGGGCTACTCTTGCCCCAATTGATGATTGCAATGGCCACACGTTCTCTGGGTAACGATTCCTCCTTCGTGTAAGATATCAAAGCTTCCATTTGGTCGAGGCTGAGTTTTCCGAAGTTATTTTCCTGCGATTCTAATAATATTCCCAAATGAGCGAGAATAAAGTTCATCAGACGTTCCTCTGCTAAACTGCAGTCGTATTTGATGGTCAAATCCCACAGATCAAAACAATTTTCTACGTTTAGGTTGTTCAACAAGGAATTTACGCAGTAGTCGATGAGTAAGTCTTCGTGCATTTGCTGACAGGTTTCCAGAACTTTTTTGATCAGTTCTGTGTCGTTTTGTAAACCAGATTGAATTTCTCCGTAAAAACTAGATACGATGGCTTCGATCACAGACACGGACTTAGTTTCGAATTCAATTTGTATGAAACTGTCGCCAATTAAGTTGCTGGTGAGTAAGTTGTAGAAAAATGGACTGGCGGCCATGAGGACACATCTGTGGGCGCGGATGCGTCCGCCTTGACATTCCAAAATCACGTCGGTGAATATTTGGTCTTTGCGCATTTCTCTTAATTTTTTTACGGCATAACCAAACCGGTCTCTGCACAATTTTTCTTCCATTTTGCCACTTTCTACTATTTTAAATTTGGATTTATGAAGAACGAAGAAGAAGAAGGGATTTGTTTAGAAAAAGTAAGAATCGAAATGGCGCATGCTCGTTATTGTCGTGTGGATATTGTATCAGTTTGAATCACTCAGTTCATTATTGAGTTTTCTCCGATAAACACGAAAGCAATGGTAGAAGATGAAGAAAACCACAATAAAAGTCACTGCAATCTGTGACGAATCATTTAAAATTGAACAAAAATAATTTATAATTAAATTATTTTCACTTACCGCAAATTGTGGAAGTGCTTTGTGGATCAAACTTGCAGGAAGTCCGTGAATGCGAATTACGAATTGTAGAGTAAGATCGCAGCTCGTAACGTTCGTCCTAAACCCTCTTTTATAAAAGTGACGTAATCACAAAATTAATCGCATGATTAAAGATAAAAGTAAAACAAAAATACCTGTTGGACACTTCGATGAGAAGGTCGTATTGCGCATCGTCTGGAAATTTTGGATTTACATTCCCACACGGTGAATGCCATTCGCACATCCAACTGAAATAATCGATTAAATACGTTTACGCATAAATTACACAGTGCAATAGACGAACTCAACTGTATAGCACGTCCACCGTACTGTACGGTGGGTATGGAATCGTCGACTTTACGTTCGAAATTGCCTCGACCTTGTCCCAATATCCGCTTTTTGACGTTTGTTTCTACACGATGCTTACGATCATGCTCGTGGTCTTCTCCATGCGAATCTTGATGATCTGGTCGCCATATTGCATAATGTTCCGATCTAGTGATTGTAATTTATAACTACATGTGATAAAATTAAATTCTCTCGTTTTATTTATAACCCGTTTAGATAATTGTAATCCATTATCTCTTTATGGCTGAACAGACGAATTCCTTCATCTACAGACCCACCCCCGATTACTAAAAACAAAAGTTCATCTGGGTATATTTCTTCTATTCCCGAAACATCGTCCACCAAAGTAAACACGGGGTTAAAGTCTACAAAAATTAATTTAACTATACGATTCTAGGATATGGGTGGGGGTAATGAGTCTTACCTCCATAAAAATTAAAGCATGGTTTGTTGGCAATGGGGTGCACGCAATCATAATTAGCTTCAAAATGATACTTATTAAGACCGACTGTTCTATGCCAATCGAATAATAGATGTTTGGAAGGTGGGCAGCCCAGCAGTGCACGAACCTTGTATTTGCCCTGCAGTATACACAGATTTTACAATTTTATTTTTCATGTAAGAATAGATAAATACTTGAGGTTCGATTGCACCCTGGATGCAAGTTTTCCCACTATCGTCAGGAATTGGAACTCGATTGATGCCGAAATTAGATTTTCCTGTTCGCTTTTCTGTATAAACTTTATTCGTACCATTAACATAAATCTATGATAAAGGTATCAGTACTATACATACTGTATGGTACGTATTATAAAATGAGTTAAAGCTTACCTCGAATGTACTGACATGGTCGACCTTGCTTATTTCAGTATAATGAGCTTGAAGTTCATCCGAAGATTGAAGCACTATTCCACGAGCAAATCTGCACATCAATGTACTGCAGGAAAGCAACAAACAGGCAGTAGACTGATACTGGTACTCATTTCGTTTTCGGCATTCACTTCCACATACATAGGAATCAATTCGAGTAATTTTGGAATGTAAGTGTTGAATGGAACAACATTCGAATTTATTTCAAAAATGTCATGAAATAAATAGGCTACATCTAAATCGGTACTGAAATCGAGAACGATAAAAATGTACGCAGTAAAAGTATATTAATAAAAAATTTGAATGATATTTACTCGAAATAAAAACCGTCACATCCGATGCCGCCCGATGAGATTACAACTCGTGCTGTGGTCGATGTGTTTTGAATTGGAAATGGAACGAACCACATGCTGGGACAATTAGATTTGTTGCATAATTCCGAACCTATTTCATTCAGTAATTGATTAATAAAATAAAGATGAACAATTCACTTTATTTACATTAATCTCGCGCTTACATTGTACCACGATGTGCATCGTGCATTGTACAATAAGAAGAAACAAATTTAAAAGGCTAACAACTTACCGAAGCATGCGGGCGAGAGATGCAAGTGATGATGATGATGAGACAGGTGACGAGAGGATGCTAAATATTTGAACTAATTTTGTTGACTCGTCGCTCCCCAGACTGCGCTGCAATGCTCGTATATAATCTCGTTACCTGACATCACATCGTGAAACCGAGGTATACACTGTATAACAAATATATATATATATATATATATATATACATAAATCTGCAATAAAAGGTGATGAATTAATACATCCGAATAAATTTCTTTATTTTTTCTTACTTTTTTTTTTACTTCCTACCATAATACACCTGTAGATCCTGTAGAGGTTACGAAACCGAGGGCTTTTAACTTGTTCCGGTATCGAAGAAATACTGAATATTCTAGAATCGAAGAAGAAAGCGTGCGTTTATGATTACCAAACTGTGTTTTGGGGCTCGTACTCTAAAAAACATTCATTACTCGAGATTTAATTTAACCTAGTTAAAATGGCTAAACGAGGCAAAGGTTATATGCACTTCATCAGGGAGGAAATACCAGACAGGACGAATGTAAACAATAGGTATTAGCAAACTAATTATTTTTCTACCTTAATTTCTTTTTAAATCTATCATTTCATTTATTTTTTTTAGGACGGACAAAGATGCTTCCCAATGGTCGAAAGATAAATTCAAAAATTTGTTCGCTAACTTGGAAATCACTGGAGATATCGGTGAAATTACTGATTTAATGCCGAAATACATAAATTGCTAAATTTTTTTTACGTACTCGTTTAAAAATAGGAAAATGGGGTATTACCGATATAACAGAAATCGAAGGCGAAGCTTGTGTAACTAACGAAAAAGCAGGTGTGGTATTTTTCTACAAATGGAATCTCAAATTGGACTGGAAAGGTATAATCTTTAACGTCGAGTGATTGATTACTATTCATTTCATGTAATCTGATTTTAATCGAATACCAACTGTAGGTAAAGTGAATGGAACGAACGAGGAATTTGAAGGAAAAATCGAGATTTCAAATTTCGACATGTGGGCCAATGTTGAAGAAATCGATGTGAGTGTATTATAAAACCCATTTCAATTATAAATTAATAAAATGATTAAAATTTCAAGATTAAGGTATCAGTAAAAGATGGCAGCGATAACGCTGTCGCCTTAAAAGACATGCTTACAACTACTGGCGCGCCTTTAATTAGAAATAAACTCGTCATATACATCCGTGCTTTTCGTGAAGGTAAGATCTGTAATAATTTTTTAACGTAAAGAAAATTAACGATTGATGATTTTTTTTCTATTTAGAGTTTTTATCTGAAATGGATTTAGCACGAAAAGATCAAGTTGTGGACTCTAGCAACAACAAGCCAATGCGGATCGTGGACGAAAGACCAGACACGACGAATGTAAACAAATGGTATTGGTAAACTAATTGTTTTTCTACCTTAATTTCTTTTTAAACCCATCATTTCATTTCTTTTTTTAGGACAGCAAAAGATGCTTCGCAATGGTCAAAAGTTAAATTTAAAGATTTGTTCACTAACTTGAAAATCGCTGGAGATTACGGTGAGATTACTGATTTAATGCCGAAATACATACATTGCTAATTTTTTTTACGTACTCGTTTAAAAATAGGAAAAGGTTTTATTACCGATATATCAAAAATGGAAGGCAAAGCTTCTGTTATTGGCAAAAAAGGAAAATTGACATTTTTCTACGAATGGAATCTAAAATTGGACTGGAAAGGTATGATCTTTAAGGTCGAGTGATTGATTAAAATTCATTTCATGTAATCTGATTCTGATATAATATCAACTGTAGGTAAAGTAAATGCGATAAACGAGGAATTTGAAGGAAAAATCGAGATTCCAAATCTCAGCAATAAGAACAGTCTTGAAGAAATCGATGTGAGTGTATTATAAAATCCGTTTCAATTATAAATTAATAAAATGATTAAAATTTCAAGGTCGATGTATCGGTGAAAGATGGCAGCGATAAAGCTTTCGTCTTAATCGACATGTCTACGAAAACTATCGCGCCTTTAATTAGAAGCAAAATCGGCATATACATCAATGCTTTACGTGAAGGTAAGATCCGTAATAATTTTTTAACGTAAAGAAAATTAACGATTGATGATTTTTTTTTCTATTTAGAATTTGAGACTGGAATGATTTTACCACGAAAAGATCAAGTTGTGGACTCTAGCAACAAGAAGCCAGTTTCCCAAGTAATTTTCCTGACTGATCTTGAAAAGCACTGATATCGAGTTGTAATAATTTGTTAATTTAAAATTGTAAATTTCAGCCAATCAGCAATCCAAACTCTGAAAACAGCGAAACATCAGGAATCATTTTGCTTACAAATGTTCGAGTGCTTTCTTGGAGCAAATTCACAATTTCTGAAGGATTGCATGCAGGGGAAAAGTCTTGCATACCTGAGAGTAGACCAAATTCTGTTGAAAACCGCGTTGAAGTCGTGATTTTAGTTCTTGATGATGACAAAATCAACGTATTGACTCTCAAAAAGCGATTTGAGCCCGAAACGCCTCGATTACCAGGCTTTGCGACATCCGCCGACGTCGCAGATGATGTTTGCCAGCTAAAAAAATATTTAAGTGTCATGTTAGGGCCAATAAAGTGGCATATTGATCATTTCCTAGGGAGGTGGTGGACTCCACAGTTCCACGAAGAATTGACTCCATACCTAACTGGACAGCTCATTAAAAAGGATCATCGCATTTATTTGGCTGTGGTAGAAAACGACCGGGAGCCAGAATTCCATTTAGAAGTGCCTAGTAACTGGTGGCTCAAACCCATACCATTTTCAATGCTAATCAACGAACAAGAGACATACGGAACCGTGTTATCCAATTTACCTATTATGTTGAGTAGGTTTACCTTTGATTGCTGAAGTAATAGGATAAAAAAAAAAAGGAAAAAAAGACAACTTTCAGACTGGTTGATTTTAATTCTCGAAGTAATTTCTAAATATTTAGTCAAAGAAGCTGCATTAATGGTAGGAATTGCTTGCCACAATAAAAATTGATTCTTAGTCCACAAATAAATGAATGCCCCTGTGGAAAAAAATTAATAAATTAAAAAAAAAATTATTATACATTTGCAACATCAAACTTACGATTCTCGTCATTGCAAGTTACTGCCACAAAATGCAAATTGTCTACTTCGAAATATTCAGAACTCGATGCAATGCAATTACCGAGCCTCTGGTAAATCATAAACCTGTCTGGGTTTTTACTGAGTATAAATGATTTGGATTAGAATAGCACAAACATTAATCATGATACAAATGCTACCTTTGACTCTGATAAACATGAGCGCCTTTTGGCTGAAAACCTGCTAGTTGGAAATAGTTTGAAAGAACCATGTAGGTTTCACCGTCAATTTTAAAGGAAATGGTGTGAGTTGCCGGAAGGAACGTGTTTGCCGGGTATGAGTTTGTCGGCAAAAACTCGTAATCATCCCAAGTGTACTGATGTCTGATTAGAGCAATTATTGTCAAATTAAATTTATTATTTTTTGTTTCGTTTATTTTATTACCCTATTCCCTCTCGCGTTAGTGCATGTATCGACGGTATGCCTTTATTGAAATAAACTTGGATGGCAGTCAATGGTGGATTCTCCACTTCTATTGCTTGCGTCAGCTCCATTCCGTCTCTCATTGCAGTGAAAACGTACATTGGGGTTTTTGTATTCAATTCGGCATCATATGGTGATTCCACGTGTTTACAAGAGGTAAGCATCACCATCGGTGGGGTCCAAAAAGATGAAGTTGACGTTAAGCAATTGCCTGGATATCCCTCAAAATCGTTTACGTGTTGCAAAGGCGCCATGGCTAAAATAAACAGCGGTATTTAGGTTTTATATTAAAATTTTACAGAAATTACTCGACTTACTTTGGTTCAAGTTAATGCGAAGAAGCGTCAAAAAAGATTTATTTTGATATGCAACTATTAAATACATTCCGTCATCGGGAGCTGGCACAATGGCGAAATCATTAATTTCATTTGATAAAACCAATTCCCCCATTACTACAATGTCTTGAATTTCCAAAAGGTTTCGAATTTGTGGAGAAACTAGGCAAAACACAAAAAATTCTAAATTATTTTTTATCCATTTTAATTGCTGTTAACAATATTTACCATTTGGTTTCCGTGCTTTAAGCAATGGTAGGTTGCAAAAATCATTCTCGCATCTCTCTTTGAGATAAAGCTCCGCTACGTCTTCATGAAACGTTGACATTAAATCGTCGAGAAGTTTGTCAGCCAACTCTTTAAATTTTTTGGGATCAAAACCGGCTGTTCTATCCATCGCCAAAAGTTCCTGCAAAATTTAATCGAAACTTAAAAACTCATAATATTTCCTCAATTATTTCCCCTTTACTACTCGTACCTTAACAATTTTCTCAGGTATGTTGGTGTTATCGTTGCAAAGAAAAGCAAAATCTTCAGGTACGTACATGCTACCAGATTTGCATTTAGAATTCGTACACCTTGCTTGCAATAAGCAATAAAATACGCAAAACCATGAAAAAAAACGCAACATTATCGTAAAGTTCCTTCAGTAGACCTAACGACAAGCAGTGTGGAAGACCACTGAGGCAAATACAACAAATCACGCGACTTTTATGGTCATTTTTATGCAAATTTTTCAACGGATTGATGACGTATGGAATAATCTATTATCGACCAACGGGTTAGATAAATATTTTTTTTTATTAAAAAATAAAAAACTTTGACAAATTTGGATTTAAATGTTTGCATCTATTTAAAACGAATCAAATCATTTCATTTTTAAAACTATTTTAGCAATTAAATTACGTTTGTTTTTCTACGAATCCTTCTTTATTTCTTTGCACAATAAAAAATTGAATCTTTTCGTACACACTATTCAAATTTAAGTCTCTGGTGAAATTTGCCATACCATTTGAGAGAAATAATTATTCCAAAATTTAACAGTTTTCCGCGACTCCTTCGATTTTCACATCTCTAATTCAACTACAGCATGAAAATTCATTTGCTTTGGGTCGATGTACACCTTCCTACAGCGTATGACCGGTTCCACCCATTTTCAAACTGCCACAAAAGCTCATCACATTCATTATGTAACATTTAAATGCGTTTAACGCGATGTTAACCTCAACCTCTACTCTTTGAATGGGATCTATGAAATCACGTTCAGAAAATAATTTTTTAAGTTCGGATTCACACAAGAAATTACTCCTTGAAGCATAAGCAAATGATTTTCGTCCAATACAACGGAGAACCATAATCTTATCAAAATAATATCACACGAAAACACTATGTAAAGATTATCTCCTTTCTTTGATGGAAGGTGTTGATTCGCACTTTCCCATAGTCTGTATTGTAAATTATTAACCATCTTTTGAGGTCGACTCAACAGAGCCTCATCCCATGGAAATTTAAGTGATGATAACGATTTATCTAAATAATGATCGACAAAACAGCTGTATTCCTGCGGTGTCAGAAGATTCGTTTTTGTTGAAATGGTGTCCAAATTCTCCCAGGTCAAGGTAAAGAATCGTATCTTGAACAATATCGGCCTCAGAACTAATTTGTAAACGAATATTACTCGAATTGACTTCCAAATTCTTATATGCAACTTTGATACTTTGCCCAGTTCATGACGCCATTGAAAATGTCGAGTTCCGCACATTTCAATGAATCGCGATTGATAATTTCTTCGACGGTGTTTCGGTCCAAAAGAACAAATTCGTTTCGTTTCATTATCTTACAAACATTTTCATCGAGAAATTCGAAGTAAACGAGCAGGAGTTCTGTTTTACGACCTTCATCGATTTCATGAGTTTGAAATAAAGGAAGAAAATTCGTGATGTTCAAATTGGGAACTAGCAGAATTTTTCTACGAGTGAAGTCAAAAGATACTTCTGAGCCACTTGAAGAACTTCGTAAATGAGCTGTATGTTAACTATTTGGACATCATTTTGATAAATATGCCTGAGAAAATGTAGAAATTTATTAGTTTAATGTCGTTTACTATTGCGCAAATAGGGAATTGCCTCACTGCAACATGAATTTGAACGCTAACGGAGGCGTGTCGGTCACTGACAGAACCACTGTCATGATTAATCGGTGGATAGAAATCTTCAAGTTTCCCCCCGTTCTGCTCCGACAATGAACATCACTGTGTTGTTCTTGAAGAACACAGTGATGTTACTTTTATTTTTTAACTTCAAGATATCCATGTGAGTAAAATCGGTTATCACTAGATTGGGACTGAGCAATGAGCATCAAAGATTAATAATATACAATATGAAAACAGAACTCCTGCTCAAACTGAAAAAGTGTGTTTGTATGACATAAGAAAATCACATGAGTAGAATCATTTGTTTATTTGAAAAGCTCGACAAAAGTGGGTGGCTTTCCCGCAAGTGTGCTTTTGAAATAGTAAACTTTGAACTAAACTTTGAAAACATCCAGTAGGGTAACATTTTGGTAGTAAATCATTGATCGATTTACTTCGACTACCATTCTATCCCACGGTGAAACATCCAGGATAATATTTTGTTCGTCAGTTATAATAAGTCTGACCAAATCTCTTACGCACTGAACCAGTTCTTGTTCAGCTAAGATCAAACGAAGTTTGAAGACCGTTAATGTATCTAGAGGATCATGAAAGGCATCTTGTGGTAATACGTGAGGGAAATTATCACTTCCAAATTCCGGTAGAAATGGATAATTGTCAAGATGTGATGGTGGCGGTACGGCATGCGTTCCAGGAATCGTAAAATCTCCAACAGCTGGTCGTCCGTTAATAACGAGCAGCGTCTCACCTTGGTAATGAAACCATACTATTTTGATGCGACTTGTAGGAGCATGTGGCATTAAAACTATTTCCTTATCAACAGGCCAGAAATAATCATCTTCGAATTTGAAAAATCGGATTATGGGTCTATTATTCTAAAAATAAAATTATAAGTAATTAATATTGAGCTTTTTTGTACTGAAGTTTGCAATGGTTACCCGGTATTCAGTTAAAACTAAGACAACTTCCATGTTGATCAATTTCACTGCTGTCAAAGACGCTGCATTAATGGTGGGAAT
>JAQFZO010002870.1:0-11068 GCA_034695885.1 Geophilus flavus | reverse complement strand
CGATCTTTAAATAATTCTAATGGCAGAATCCTACAATTAAAATAAATTTAAGAATAATAATCCACCTGCAGTTCATGTGACCAGTCTATCCAAGGTCTAACAAGAGTCTAACTGCGTAAGCTCTCTCACCATTCGTTTTGTGGTTGATTTAGACTCTGTTTTGGTTTAAACTGTTAAACCAGTTTATTTCATTTTCGAATGCACCTACTGTTTTACTTCAAAATGATTGATTTCGAAGTACCGTAATAAAACTAATTTTGCACTTTAACTAAATGATGAGTACGAGTTTCTTGCCAAATTCGGTTAAAAGTTGGGTCATGTTAGATCGATGAAAAAAATGGCGGCCAACATGAAAACTCAAGACAAACTGCGCATGTGCAAAAATGTATACGTCTAAACGTATAGACTTAAACTTATAGCTACGTATACAACAAAAATATACTTTGCTCTTAACCTTTTATGAACTTCTGACGGAATGTTTTACGTTATACGTTTAGTAAACGTGAGTGCGCAAGATCTCCATTATAACATTTTGAAACCTCCTTCTATGGTTAACCACTAAAAAAATCCCCAAACATTTCATCCATTCATTAAAAATGACTAATCTAAAAATTAAGGAACCATCTGCTTTCCTAATGGTGTGCAGCTCACCCTTAAAAGGGTCATTGGAACAAAGAGTGCAGCAGGGCTTCATGGGGTTATTGCTCTTTACTCTGCTGGTCTGTGTTGGTCATTTTCAACATGATTGATCACATTATCTGAAATTTTTTCCCCGGCTTTAATCTCCCATTTTTCCCTTCTGTATCATTCAATAAATCAACCCATTGCAGCCATTTCTGTAACTTAATTTCCTTCATTTTAACAGGTTTTATTTCTTCTGATAAGATCAAAAAGTGGATTTTTTAAAAAGTTGTTTGTTTTGAATTATGTGCACAGTGAATTAGATTTTCTTTAAGCTGGAAAACCATTCGTCGATAATTAAATGACTCATTAGCAACCATTACAAGCTACGAGGAAAACTGGCATGCAACTCTCAAGATAAATCCTCTCATGGGGTTTTTGCAAACTAATTGGTCATAAAATGGAAGGTAAAAAATAACATGCGGAGAGTCGAGAGACGAAAAAGTGCGTGGATCTAATCGGGGATGTTGGCTTTGAATCGAGTTAAAAATGGTGAGAAAGATAAAGTTGAAGATAATTTTTTTTGACCGGGGGTAGTTTTCCGAGGATTTCTTTCGTGCTACATACAAATGGGTTCTTAACAATGTTAACGGTGTTTCTTTTAGCTTTGTTTGAGATTTTTTTCTTTGATATTATTACGAGACTTTTTTTTAACATTGTTACTGAGAAAAATTTTTTCAACAATGATGATGAGATTTTTTGTCAACAATAATGATGAGAATATTTTTTTAAGAATGATGGTGAGAACTTTTTTATAACAATGTTGATGAGAATTTTTATCAACAATGCCAGTAAAGAATTTGTAACAATCCTAATTAGAATTTTTATCAACAATGTAAGTAAAGAATTTTTTTAACAATGCTAGATAGTTTTTCAGCAGTGCTGGTTAGAATTTTTCAACAATGCTTTTTGGAGGTTTTTAACAATTCTATTTAGAATTTTTCAACAATGTTTTTTAGATTTTATCAACAATGCAATTTAGTATTTCTCAACAATGTTATTTGGAATTTTTCAACAATGTTATTTAGAATTTTTTAACAATGCTACTTAGAATTTTTCAACAATTAAATAAAAACTTTTTATATGATAACAATGCTAATAAAATTTTTGTTAGAAGTTATAAGTATTTTTTGTGCTGTGCAAATTGTTGGTCATGATTTTTGTCATTTGTGGTGTGTTGTGACGAAATAATGTTGTCGAACAGCGACAAACTTCCTAGTAAACACAAAATCAGTCTCCAACTTTAATTCTCCTACAATCAATCATCCAACAAAAGCTGACAAATTTTTTCCGACAACTGTTCTAAAACTTTTATCAACAATATTTCATAATTGTTTTTACTTTAGTAATATTTCTTAGACATTCTTCTAACAATATCTTTAGAAATTATTTTTAACACTGTTGATTTCAACAATGTGTTTATTAACATTATTACAATTAAAAACTTCATTAGGTATGTTATAAACAAATTCGGTTTTATTTACAATGAGTTAAGGAATGGACCCGAAAGATGTGTTGTGTTAGTCGTTGTTTTGGAGATTGTTTCCCCCACCTGGTGTTAAATTTCAGTGTAATGCATTGTATTGTTGAGCGGTAACTGTAGTACAAATAAAGCAGAATGTTACCGGTATTCATTCCGACCAGTTGTGTGATTATCGAGCTCGCCTGTTTAACTTCGATGCTAAGCAGGGAAGAAGTCCATGGAAGTTAAAGTTTCCCTCCATGACTGCAGCAGATTCACATTTGATCGTTCTTAATAATATTTAGGGCTGGTTTCACCAACAAAAGTTAAATTTAAACTCAGTTTAAATCAGAATTTGATGTTTGATGATCTTTCGATGATGATTTATACGTCATCAAAATCTGTTTTTCGTAAATCGGAGAAATTGAATGGTAATTGAACGCATCTAATGATTTTGTTTTTGATTTATTTAAGAAAAATCCTAAACTTCCAAAGTTCTCGCTCACAGTAATTATTATGCAAATGTATTAACCTTAAAAATATAAGCTAGAGAAAACATTCGGTAATTTGATTCAAATTGTTGACTTATCTTCCACTTTGACAGTTAACACTTCAGCTGTTATTCATCTATTATACAAACATTAACAATTAACAGTCATTCATAAGTTTGATAACAGATTTAAAAAATCCATTTCCAAACCCCTCTAGTGGCAACACCTATAAATTTAACCAAATCTGAACTTTATATACAGAAAAACAACTTTTATCTACATATTTTCAAGTAAACATTAATTAATTACATTAATTTCACTTCCTTGCCTTAATGATAGTCCAACTAACAAAGCAGTAGATTAAAAACAAACAAAGATGTTGTTTTCCCACACAAATATAGTATTGTGATGATTGTTTTCAAACTTCATTGACCATCTTTGAGATAATTGCAGCTTTTAATGGTAATTTTGCTTGAATAACTTAAAGTGGTTGTGATAAAATGTCTATTGGGGGGTTTGGGATGAGATTGGGGACTAGAATCTGATCAATAGAATAGTCTATTTTTGTTAAGGATTGAAAAAAGGGTGTGGAAGGAGGGAGGGTAACATCATGCATATCCTCACATCAATATTCAGCCCACTGGGAGCATTGACACAAACTTTTCATATCCCTTTTGTAATTTCTTTAATAGAGTATGGAAGCAAAGTATTGGTGAATGGGGAATGGATTTTTTCATAAGTTTTGGCTGTTAGTTTTGATTTTTTTTTGTGAAATATGTTGAAAAGTGGAAAAAAGTTGTTTACAAAGGATAAGAATATTGGTCTCCAGCTGTGTTGGTGTTGTGTGGAGAAGAGGAATGTTTACTGTTGGTGGCAATGAGAGATTTGAAATAAAATTGATAAAAATGTATTAAAATTTTGTAAGTAAAATTGGACAGGACTATAAAGTAAACGGAATGGAAGTGCAGTTATGACAAGTCAAAGTTATGTAAGAAGTAGGAGAATTTAGCAAATTTCTTCGAATAGTGCTCGCTTGCTCTATTAAAATTGAGATATTTGTTATTCAAAAGTTTAGATAAAAATAACATTTAATTTAAAGTAAATTTAAACAAACTTTTATTTTCAGCACTATACAATGGTTTTTACAATTGTTTTATTTCAATAATGGTTTTTCACAATTGTTTTATTTCAACATTGGTTTTTCACAATTGTTTTATTTCAACAATGGTTTTTCACAATTGTTTATTTACAATAATGGTTTTTCATAATTGTTTTATTTCAACAATGGTTTTTCACAATTGTTTTATTTTAACAATGGTTTTCACAATTGTTCTATTTACAACAATGGTTTTTCATAATTGTTTTATTTCAACATTGGTTTTTCACAATTGTTTCATTTACAACAATGGTTTTTCACTATTGTTTCATTTAGAACAATGGTTTTTCACAATTGTTTCATTTCAACAATGGTTTTTTACAATTGTTTCATTTCAAGTATAGTATTATAATATCTAAGGTCCCCAGCTGCAGAAAAGGTCATGCGGGACCTGTCAAGAACAAAATTGAACAATAACCATATTCTCCAAAAGACACAATCCAGAATATTTCAAAGTCAAAAGTACAATCCAAAAAAAGTGTCAAACAGTAAAAAGAACAAAATCAAAATCAAAAATACCTTATTTCTAAGAATAATACCTGCCCTCAATTAGTGCTCACCCTTGATTATAAACCGCATCGAAAATGCGTGAACTTACTAGAACCCACCCTCGATTACAACGCGCACATAAATTTCAAGATATTTTTAATTTTAAACGAAAAAACTAGGTAAAAATACTAGATAAAATGCTAAAATGCTGAAAAACTAGGTTAAAAATGCTGAAAAGCTAAAAATAATAAATCTAAAAAAATCCCAAAATCCCAAAATCCAAACGTCATTACCAATAGAACCCGCTCTCAATTAGTACCCGCCAACAATTATAAACCGCATCGAAAACAGCTAGATTTTAATATAAGCCGCGGGTATTAATCGAAGAAATACGGTACATGTAGGGAGCAGTCCATCAAATGTCCGTGCAAAAAAAAAGGTGTGCGCCGTGTGCCCAATTTGTAATCTGCACAACATCACCAACTCCTGTCTAGAAGCCCGAAGACTTGACTTCCAATTAGTAAGCTCAGGGTGTATTGAGTGGGAAGGCAGGCATTAAATATGTGAGCTCACATGCATCATAAAGATTTGAAGTAAAAATTAAAAATTACATTTTTTCTCTATGGTTTCAGACTTCTTATTAATAATGTCTCCTGTCATCCAGTTTGGCTTAAAAGCTTGGATTGGATTATAAATAAGTGCTGGCACATTAATCGCAAGAATGCATACAATAGAGTTTGGAAATTCAAGCTTCCTGTGGGGATTTATCATGACAAACTGAGAACATGTTTTGTAAGAGGTTTAACCGTCTGTCCACATTCTCACTTACGGTAATATTGAACAAAGCTGCCGCGTGCTCACAATTCGTTATCGAAACCTTTGTGAGACTTGATTTGATGTCATCTATTGCAATAATTCACAAATACTAGCAAGTACCCGTGGAAATTCCACGAAAACTAAGATGTTAAAAACAAATTGAACCCGGGCCTTCTTTGGGTACCCGTGCCCGTGGGATACCTTTGCCATTGATGTACCCAGGCCTAGAATGGCGTCATTTAGTTTTTCAATTGTTGAAAACCATTTTTCGATTGTTGAAAACCATTTTTCGATTGTTGTAAACCATTTTTCGATTGTTGAAAACCATTTTTCGATTGTTAAAATTTTTTTTTAATTGTTGAAAACCACTTTTCGATTGTTAAAAACTATTTTTCGATTGTCGAAAACCAATTTCCATTTGTTGAAAACATTTTTCATTATTTCATTCAAAATGGCGCAAACGGGTTGCCCAATTATCCAAACGAACATCATTCCATTAAAATCGATTCAAAAACGGCGCCTAAACATGTCGACCAATCGTCTTCACCCATGCCTCATTTCAACCAATCGAAATCATCGTCCGGAGGAACACAGACAGACACATTAGAACATTATATATATGGAAATTCTGATAAACATCCTTGGTATAATTTTTTGATTCCATGGGCTACACGCTCAGGCAATTCACCGTTCAATTTTGATACCAGATGGCGTTGTGCGGTTCCATATTTCCCTGTTTTCCAATGTAAACAAAAAGTTGTTAGGTGAGTAAACAATTATTATTTGTTTTATTTTTGCATTATGACCCAAAAAACAATTCTTCCTGTTGTCCCAACTCTAAAATTCACTGATCAATGTTTGTTTATATCTGAAAAGAGGCAAATATGGCGTCGTCACACAAAATCTCGCCCAAATCTCGTTACTGAGCGTGTACCCCAACAAACACCATGGAATTACCATTCCCTTTATTACAACTCCATTGATTGTATTAATTTATCTTTTTGCTTAAAAATCAAAATATTGTTTTGCAATTGGATTACTAATAAAAAAATTCTACTTCTCACTCTATTGCTGTTAGAAAAAGGCTCGCAGCTCCAGCGCTCAGACTATGCTCTTGACCCCGCAATTTTCAAAGCCGGTGTCGAGAAAGTCTGTTCCATCTCAAATATTGTCTAAACCATTTGGCGTAACAGACCATTCTGACACCATGACAAAATTAATTACAAGTGGGGAAGGAAATATAAATATTTTTCTTATACCTTAACAAGGTTGCATACAGTAAGACCAAAGTAGCCGTTGGCAACCTTAAGGATCAACGCTGTCACTCGCATCCAGGAATTGCAATGTCAAAACAGCCAGATCTTATGTCTCGGTGGCCGAAATTAAATAAAGACATTGAAACTTATGTAAAAGTTTCATGGGTTTTGTCACTAGTGGCAGAAAGTTGAACTACTCAGTTGCAGTTTGGATAGCGTAATCGTCCGCCATTTTCTTGTTTCAAACAATATTGCTTAGCAACTTGATCATGGGGTGCAAGGGTTGTTCCGTGATTGGTCGAAACCTTGCTGCTCGCTTACGTTTGCATCCTGCAGCATCATCCTTGTGGTCGTCATGTTTGCAAAGCTCTAGTCTTAAATTGCATATAATTGCATATTTTGATGGTTTTTAAAACTGCATGCATATTTTGTTAGTTTTAAGATTTGGTGATTTATGGCAATTTTGGGTTCAATTTTTGTGACTTTTAGTGACATCGAGTTGAATTTTTTAAACATTTTTGCAACTTTTGGTGATACTTGCCATTTTGGATAAAATTCAATGTTAAATCACTAAAATTTGATAAAATGAAATTAGGAATGAATTTTTGTTTAATTTTTGCAAATTTCTAGGAGTGGAGAAATTAAATCTGAATTCACTGAAATTTGTATAAATTAAACCTGAAATTCCATTATGGATGAATTTTTGACAAATTTCTGTAATTTCAGTTTGAATTTTGTCCAATAATCTAAATTTCCCCTTTTCATTAAATTTTGGAAAATTTTAACAGCATACGGTATTTCTGTATTTTTTATAGCATATAGGCATGCATATTTTTAAGTTTTTAAGAGCATGAACGTCCCTGCCCTAATCATCAGTTTTCGATTAAATCGGGACAAACCAAACAAACATTCTCTTGAAGCTCATTCCTATTGCAGTACATAATTTGAGCTGTCACATGTCCACGATGTTCATTCTGACCAAACTACACATGAACTTTACAACATGTGGCTGACTAAAACAAAGATTTATAAAATTTATGAAGTGATTACAGACCGTACAACCATTTGTGGTTTCACCGCGCACTTACCTCAAAAGCATCAAAACCTTACAACAGCCTGCATACATCAATTAAAGCGAACCTACTTTTTCAATTGCACCATCATTTGTGACCAAAGTCATTAATCATGTTGTGACAAGTCAATTTCCTCAAAACTTTTCAACAAAAAAGAATTACCAGCATCTCAGCAGTGAAAACTGTCAAAACTAGTTACATTACTCTTTTATACATCAACACAAAACCCAAGTAATGAGCTCTGCACAAAGTTTAGGCCATAAACAATCATTATCATGATACATTCATTTTGAAATGTTGGCAACAATAAACCCTCCTGCATATAATACACTCCCACAAACCTGTAAAAGTCAGGAATTATTATTAACTTCCCCGCTTGGAACTGCCATGTCAGGTCAAATTTAACTGATGATGCCATTTTCTGGAGGTAAGTAAGTACAAATCTAATTATCCTGGGTTAATTTGATATGGGTGAAAAGAAAGTTACAGTAGTGTTTTCAGTTTCAATGTTTTATTTTTGTTATTTTTTCTTTGTGTGGTTAGAAAGGTCAGAAGAAACGCATTAGGATAATGGGAGGGGGATTAAAAGTAATGTAATGTTAATTGCTGTGCTTTTATAATGTTTTGTATACATGAATTTAAACCTAGGGTGAAATGTTTTTCTAATTTTTATTCAACTCTGATATTGTGAGAATTGAGAACTAAGGCCCGGCGCAAACGGAAGCGTAACTTCAGGCGCAGGCAAATTCTTGGGCAAATACGCACCAAAATTAAGCGCCAAAAATAGTCCTGGCGCAAATGCATTTGCTGTTGAAGGAAAAACCACCAAATTTTCATAAATATCAACAAAATGACACAAAAGTCGTTGAATTTCATAAATAAAAACACAAAAACCACCTCTGACACACAAAAAACACCCAAAAACTGAACGACACCATGTGCTGGGTAGAACTAAAAACTTGTACTTTGTTGGGTACAACTAAACCGAGAAATAGGCATTAATGGTTACAAGGCCAGTAGACAAATTAAAACGTTACGGTACTTTAAAAAAAAAGTACATGAACTTCAAGTTTACATTGCTTTGAAGCTTTATTACAGGAGATTGACGTTAAAACAACGCTCAATTCGTTCGATGCTTGCCTTGAAAGATAGATCGAGCGACTATGCATCCATCTTGGTTGCCAATAACTGCGCATGTGTACGCGCATAAAAACCCAAATCGGTTGAGTCGGCAAGTTAAGCGCCGAACAACCCGATATACGCCTGAAAAGTCACGCCTGAAAGTTTGGCGCTTAATTTTTCAGGCGTACACCTCCTTAGTTTTTACAAGCTGAAACAAAATTTTGATGTGGGCCAAATATTTTACAAACAGATTGAATCGTGTAAAGCAAATGGGGATAAATAGATTGGTAGATACAGGGATTACAATCGGTATAGCTGTTACTCTGGCCATATTGTTACGTGTATGAATAACATCTACACAACTTAATAAGGGTGTAGCTTGTGGTGATCCCGAGCCCATTTTCTAGTGTTTTTCCCCTGTTATGGTTTTCGTGTCTAGTCCGTACAGCGCTCCCTGGTGTGAGGTGGTTGCGTACGGCGTTTCGTAACGCCGTACGACGTGTTGTGACGTTTGCGACGTTATGACGTCACGAACCGACGTTTCTTGGACGTTTCCGGTACGCCAAGAACGACACTACGAAACTATGAACTGAACAAGCAACACGCACCAACCTCAAGAGCCCCAATGGACAAGCCTTACTATCACCACCAAATGACAAGAGTATAGGAGTGACCGGAGCCAGAGGACCAGCGTAACGCCCAGTCGATTGTAGTCAGCAAGTAAGCCTGAAAACCAGCATTGCATTCGCGAGATAAGTCGATAGCCGCAACAGGGACCATTAGGTAAAAGTGTAAATTTGCTTTCTGTACAACCAGAAAGTTTAGTGCCTTGAGCCCAATCTGTATTGTTTTCCTTCGTGGAGTTTTGTTGCAACTCGTTGCTTTCTCCACGTGGGTTTTTAGTGTATTCAATAAACAGTCTCTTTCACTTTTCTAAGTGAAAGTAAATAGAATTACGAGTGTTATCATTTCTAAGTCCGCATCGCGACAAGCTCCTATAAATAATTAGACCTGAATTTACTTAAAACATAAAATAAACTTTATTCTAATAGACAAATTAAACTAAACTAAACTTACAGACACTTAAATTACAAGCACGTTTTCTAATTGGATCCAATTATTCTCTAACATTACACTTATAAAAGGTAAACTTATGCTATGTTCACACCTGAACCACTTTTTGAGAAAGTTTTGCTTGGTTGCTTTTGTGTGGCAATATTGCAACTTACACAATGAAATATCAAGGCAATCGAGATTTATTTCAGATTTGTGACGAAATGTCTCGTCATATTTCAACCACCTTTTAACCTGACCCGCCCACTTTAAGAAATATTAATGTTCACACTTAAACCACTTTCTAAATCTTTGAAAAAATGGCAGATCGTCTACAATTCAGTTATAAAAGTCCCTTCTATAACTTTAAGTTGTAGAACATCTGCCATTTTGTTTAAAGATGTAGAAAAGTGATTTTGTGAACAGTAATGTTTTTCAAAGTGGGTGGGTCATATAGAAAGGTGACCAGGGACGACGACAAATTTCAGATATGCTTCTAATAGGTAATACCTTAATTTTTGCCAGACATAAGCAATCAATCATAACTTTCTCAAAAAGTCGTTCAGGTGTGACTGGGGTATTAGAAATAAACCAATTAGAGTAAAAACGAGTCAATTTCGAGTCCACACATACTTTTTAACATGGTGAGACTGGGAGAGAAGAGAGGTGTTTGCCAGTTGGGACAAAGTCACTAACTGCCGAATTAAACTGCAGAAGGTTGCCAAGTAACCTCGGGCGATCGGAGCGGCAACTGGTGACAGTTTGGCAAACCGATTACCAGGATTTTTGTAAAACCCGAAAATAAATGGAGGTCCCCAGCACCAATCTAACGATTTTGGTTCGCACTTATGCTTGAGCTTAAGCGCCTATTTGCGACTGGCCTTAAAAGCACACAGTTATAAAACAAAACAATTACATCTAAAATGTCGGTGCTTTAAACAATCTAAAAGAATAAGAAAGGGAAAGGCCGATCAAGGTCAAGCACTTTCTATCTCTTAATCCATTAAGGATTACAGGGAATTTTTTGATTGGAGAGATGTCAACAACCCTCTATTGCTAGGAAAAATTAGCAACAGTCTACATCTGTGATTGCTAAATTGTGTGTGGATTTTCAAGAAATCTTGTTAAATATCAAAGGGTTAAGCTCTCAGTGAAGTGGGGCAATTACTAAGAAAAAAATTTAATTGGAATTTTCAAAGTTTCTCATAAATAAATGATAAGAATACTAAATTTTAAATGAAATCAGAGTTAACTTTCATCACTAACTTAAAAGCATAATTTTTACTGACCTATAAATGGACAATTGTGGTCATTTTGATCATGCTTGATAATTATTCTCAGTGTCATATTATTGGGAAATTACTAGATAAATATGTGGGTAGAACTTTTACGATGTAACTAAATTGTGTGTGCTCAGTATACAGTTACCCGATATGACCATCGACTAAAATAGAATGACCGCTCTGCAC
>JAQFZO010002869.1:0-11069 GCA_034695885.1 Geophilus flavus | reverse complement strand
CACCATCTTGGAAACAAAATGGAGGCGTCACCGTCACTGTCTCCGGGGTCTCTTTTGCGCCAAACCCCCTACTACTGATGCCAAAAGAAAAAGAAATGATTTATTTAATTACATTTTACCATTCTTGTAAAATTAATTTTTGAATCAAAATAAAATAAAACATGTATCACAAAATAAAAGTATCACTTGGATAATTTCATCATTTCTAAATCAATTTTTTTTCTTCAATTGCCAGTCTTTTTAACTCCACTTCCTTATTTATATAAGCTAACTCGATTTGTTTTTTAATTTCTAAGTTAGTTTTATCCATTTCTAATTGCTTGGTTTCATTCCACTTCTTCTCCTCAAAAGCCAGTCTAAGTTCCTCTTTTTTTAATCGCGAATCATACGTCATTTCACATGCGTCAACAAATTTTTGGATGCACCCTGATCGTACATCTTTTTTTGGCTTATTGCTGCATTCAATTGATTTATTGAAAGGGAAAAATCGATTTTTTTACTCCAGTTAGGTCCTTAACAGAACTGCAGGAAGGCTTGGTGGCATCTTCTGTAAGTGTTATGTCAGCATTGATGTCCTCTGTGACTGATATGTCTTCTGAAATTGTAATGTATTCTGCAGGAATTGCATCGGCTGCAATTGCTACAAATTCAACACCCAATGATTGCTGGTATGAAGCGTTTACTGCTTGGCTGGTACTAAACACATCATCCAAAATATAATATGACACGCTTCGGTTTGCGCCTTGCGCTTTTCACTATTACGATTGATTATTAGGAATAAAAGAGCCAACGCTTAACTTGGGTTTCTCCGTTGATACACACAGTATAGCCGGAGTAAAATAGAAATTATTTAGAGTCTAACTTGAATAAGGAGATGTTTCCGCAAAGCGTGCGGAAAGAGAGCTCGTTACAATTGAGACAATGTCTAAACTTAATTACCGATACAATTACTTTTAACCTAACAGGCCTTGGTTCTTTGGGTCGCGTGTTTACCACTGCTACGAGAGACTTACGTGGGGTTTCGTGGGATAGATATGTACCGTTTGTACATATATATCGATGACTGCTGATGGTTTTACCCGGGTCCTCAACCTCCGGTCACTCCTTACTAAATGTGGGTCTGATTCCGCTTCATCGTTCTTGGCTTGATCATTGGGGGTTCTCGAGGTGTTTCTTATTTCATTTTCAGTGTAGCAGTGACGACCGAGGGGAGAGGAAAACGGGGTCTCGACTCCGTTTGTGCCCTCGGGCGAAAACAAGCCTGTCCCTCCAATGAGGGACCACCTCGTGGATGGGATGAACCCACCACCCAAAATAGAGGGTTAAGAAAGGGCATTTGAAGATACATCAAATAGACACAAGTAAAAGGAAGAATAATGAAGTGAGAAAAGAAGAGAAAAAATTATCAGTGGGCCCTGTTGGCTTTAGCACCAAGACATTGCTTGGTAGTTATAATGTTTAAGATCCCCAGCTACTACAATGGCCATATGGGACCTGTCAAATACAATATATATATACCACGATGGTGATCCTGGGAAATGCAACAAAATTATTGCGGGATATAAAATCTACACCACTTCACTTTAAAGCTACTAGTCATCATCTATTCTTACCCCAGTTTTTAAAGCCTGGATTCTCGAATTGGCGTCAGCCAAAAGTTAAAGTCGAAAGTCAAAGTCAATGGTCGACTCGAAAACATATGACACCACCGAATGGGAGAAGTCACAGGAAATTATGTTTATGTACCAAAAATGCAAATAGTCCTAATTCTAAAAGAATTGAGTGTTTGATTAAACCAAACTCCAAACTATACCACATTCATGATATCAAATTATTTCATCTGCCCTATCATAGGTCGTGTGGTAAATATTGTGCATTTGGTATTAGGGAATTGCATGCCCAAAAAATTACTAACTCTAATAGCCAAAGCAAAAATGTTCGATCTGCCCAAATGAAGTTATTAGGGTTGGTAATAATGATTGAATTATATCAGTGACAGCTTTGTTATGCTTTGTTGATGGTTTAATTAATAAGTAATAATTAGTAATTACTGCATGATCTTTGATTGTTTACTGTTGTTATCATCACCACATACACAAAATGTGCATAATTATTCTAGGAATTAAAAGTTTCTCACTGTCATCTTTATCAAATTTTTCTTTATTTTATCAATGAAAAACAATTCAAATCAACAAAGAGGTGTAGAACAAGTTCTAACGGGAAATTTATACACCAATTGTTGGGTATTAAAGGCTAAGTCCCAACTACCCAATCCAATAACAAGCCCTTAACTTGACCAGTAATTATCAAGTGATCAAGGTTTATCTTTCATCTACCTAGAGATCAAGGGGTACCTTAAAACAATGCTGGTCCTTAGGATTAAATTTAACCTTAAAATAGCAAATAGTATATTTATTATCTACACATCAGAAGAGCAATTCTGACTTTTTCATTCAGAGTATTTAATAATAGATACACAGTACTTCTGGTACTACGTATTTATTTATTTATGAATATATTTATTTCTATGTTTATTCCAGCCACATTCCATGGCAGAACCATCCATGTACACACAGGAATACCAGGTCTTCCATCCCAGACAGATGTTGAGGTTTTGTCTTCCTTCCTGTACAAAGCCAGAGACCTACTGGAATTTCCCTTTTTTACACATAATGAGGGATGGTTACCCCTCTTATTCCTCTTCCATCCTTTGAAAGCCTTTTTGAGTTTTTTGTTTGTATTTTCCATTTTGGTTGTGCCTGCTGCTGTTGTTACCGTATATGGTTTTCTTGTTTATAGTATTCATCCACCAATCTAATTACCCTAACTTCTATAAACATTGCAGAAGAAAGACCAAAGCACAGAGAGAGAGATAGAGATAGAGATAGAGAGAGATAGATAGAGATAGAGAGATAGAGAGAAGCGTAAGGTCCCCAGCGGTTACTACGACCACACGGGACTTGTCTCTATTGTGCAGTCAGTGCTAAGTGAAAAAGGCACCTCGAGCATAATCAAAATGAAAAAAAAAACGAAAAATTAAAGTCAAAGCGGAAGGATTGACCAGAAACCCAACAACAATAGACAAGAAAAAGAAAGAATGAAGTGAGAAAGGAATGGAATATGGAAACGATTACCAGTAGGCCCTGTTGGTTACAGCAGTAAGACATTACTTGGTGCCTAATAGTGGGCGGAACCACACAGATAGTCCTAGTAGTTATAATGTTTAAAGTCCCTTGCTACTACTACAATGTATGGCCATATGGGACCTGTCAAATACAATATAAACAACACAAACATCAAAAATGCAAAAAAAAATATAAAAAATCCAAAAGTTCAAATCACTGTCCAAATTTATTTTCAAGTCAAGTAAAATGTCTCCAGTGAAATCGGGGCAACCCAATCAATGCCAAATGGTACAAAGACACGAAGGGCACAACCAAAATGGAAAATCCAATCCCAAACTGAAAAACCTTCAGAATTATTTGCGAATAGAAGGGGAAACCAATCCTCACTGAGTGCAATATGAAGGGGGGATCCATTTTATTCCTCGCCTTTATGTGAGAAGAACGACAAAACTCAACACTCCTCCAAGGAGGGAGAAGTATTGAGTTCCGTCTTTACAGACCTACGAGGGGCACTAAAATCATGGCCTGTTAATCTCATCTTCTGACTCGCATATGTCGGCGCATTGATATACGGAATAAGAATTTCATCCCCTCAGCATCCTCCAAACCAAAGAAAGGAAAAAGCCACAAAAATGGAAAGAACGATTAAGAACACAAAAACGAAGCAGATATGGAAGGAGAAATATGAAGAAACGAGGAAAGAAAAAACAACAAAAGAGTACCAGTAGGCCTTGTTGGCTTCAGAACCAAGATACTGCTTGATGCCTACTAATAGGAGAAACCACAACGAGGTAGGACTTAGAAGTTTCTGCATTCTAGAGTCTCCAGTGGCAGTTAAGGTCTTATGGGACCAGACAAAGTCAATAATACTTAAAACAAAAGTATTTATTTCACTGTTACTGTACACATTCCAAATACCGGTATACAAAAACCCTTAAACATGCCTGTCTTTTAGTGTGAAAACGACTGAATCAATGCCAAGTGGAAATAAGTACCAGCAGCAAAACAAAAATTAAAAAAAACCAATAAATCAAACAGCCTTTAACCCTTAGAGCCCCATCAATGTAACAATGTACCACTTTGAAAAATAAAAGTTGAATAAAAATATTTTTTAAAAATTCTGAAAACTACAATAGCTGTTAAGAATGGGGACTTGCATTTAAAGAATTAATTTTATTTGGATTCACGTTATAATAAAAAAGTTATTTAAGGTTGGAAAAGCTGCCCCTTAAAATTACCAGCTTAAATATTTGTCGTTTTCACTGCAAATTGTCCTCAAGTAAGAGCGCCTTTAGAAGTCAGTGCCATCTATTATAAGATTGAAAGTCATCTACTGACCTCAATTGAGATCAGTGAAGGGTCAACCAAAAGAACAATGAGTAACAAGTGGCAACACCTGACGGTATAACCATGCAACTAGGTGTAACCATAGTAACCCAACCTATGGTGCATCAAGTACTCAATGTGCGACAGAGGAATTCTCCCCTGCCCCATTTTTGCAGAAACATTACCACATTACAAACATTCAAAAATAAGAATTCAGGTCAAGGATTTTGAATTGATAGAAATATCAAACCGAATTTTAAAATGTGTGGTGTTAAGAAATCAAAGGGAGCACAACAACAACCAGCTCTACTAATATTGAAGGACAGACAAAAAATATCAGTAAAAAGACAAACAAGCTTGCAGACCCAGAAAACCTCAAGGATTTTGAATTGATAGAAATATCAAACCGAATTTTAAAATGTGCTGGTTGTCAAGCAGGTTATTCATACCATTTGTAAATTAACAAGAATACTGCTTAACTACAGGCAATTGCCATTATAATTTGTCTAGAAGTTGCATCAATTGGAGAATAGTACAAAAATTTCGTTGAGTTCAAACTAGGACCCAATATCACAAGGACACGCAACTCTGTGAAACAGCGCTGCGCAGATGATGTCATCGCGCAGTGCACACTGGGTAACTGGCCAGGACAAACAATCAGCAGTTTGGCGCCAGATTCCACAGAGATGGCTCGCGTTGAACCTTTTTTTTACATGACTGTAAGTGTGGTTTTTTTGTTTGTATGTGTTTTATGTGTTTTTTCTCAAATAATCAAATTAAAAGCATGAATACTATTATCTTCTGTATTTTTTTTTAACTTTTATTACAAGAATAAAGGAATAAAACTTCACTTGTGTTTTCACTTTACTGTGTTTTTTTTACCTTCTTGTATTTTGATTACATGTGAGTTGTTTTAGGAATAAAATTAAAACTTTTACCTGTTTTTTCTCTCTACCTATACCTTTATTAACATTAAAAGGCATGATTTAACACTCAGAAAATATGTCATTATGTGAATATTCATCATAAAATATACAATTAAAATGTTTACCTGTTTTTTCTCTCTACCTATACCTTTATTAACATTAAAAGGCATGATTTAACACTCAGAAAATGTCATTATGTGAATATTCATCATAAAATATACAAAAGCATTTTCTTTCAATATCAGGTTAATGATATCCACTTGTGGATAAGAGACACAATGAGGGGCATGGAAATTAGAACATGTTCAGAACAGTTAAAGCAGGTGTTTAAAAGTTTGAAGGAGCAAACAATAAACAATGAAGAATTATATGTCATATCACCAATTGCAACATTACTATTAGAAAACACAAATGCAGCAGTGATGCACGAACGTATGGTTGCCATGCAACAGGACACAGCCATTACAGATTCCATCATTCAATTTATGGCTGCAAACATAAGTGTAAGTCTTCCATTTATAAAATATTTAATTGAAAATAATCAAATTTTAATAATTAACAGACATTCTCATCTCTTCCTCCATTTGACAAGTGCTTTGTTGCAAATTTTTTTATTCATCGTTTGCATCAATCACTTGTCAGACTTTTGGTTAATAGAAGAAACAAAATCTGCTTGCAATCCAGAAGAGAATATACATTGGAAGAAAAAATGGCATTGCGGTATATTGCTGGCTTTGTGTACCATCGATTGTCAAAAAAGTTTAAGGGCCCAAGCTACAAATTATTTTTTCAAGTCATACAAAAGGAAATGGATGACTGCAATTTAACCGAAAATTGGATTAAGAAAATGAGCAGGGGAAATTTAAAAAATGTCAGCAATAGTTTCTTTAGTTTAATTTGTTTAATTTATTCTAAAATTCATTTCTCCAAAAGCGATTACTGCTTCAACAACATTCCCCTTGTTATGAAGGATAAAAAAGTAATGTGTAGCTGGTCTCAAATTTGTACTGAATCAGTTTTAGGCCAAGACATTCAGGAAATTATCCTTGTTAACATGTGTTCCATAATAAGAAATACTAAAGGTAAAGCTTTAGTGAAATTTATGAAAGAAAAAATTATTGTCCTAAATAAAAAATGTAATCAGAGCAAAAAAAGTCTGCGCAAATCGCTTAATCCATTGGAACGTTTTAAATAAAAACTTTTGTATTTAAAATTATGAAATTGTAGTATATTTGATTTCGCATGTGGTAAGAAAAATAATTCTGAATCATCTCATACTTGTAATGGTGATTCCAAAAATCAAAATTAGTATTTTAGTTAATTTGGTGAATACCCGTTTCGCCAAAATTAGTCAATTCTTGATTAACCCTTATGAGAAATTCGATTTTCGCTCATTTTCGAGCCTCGAGGCGTGGATTTTCAGAGTAGCCATGAGAGGATTCAGAATCTAATAACACATTAATCATTTCACATTTCCATTTCGTGCTTGCAAAGCATGGTCTTTTAGAATCTTCAGTTTTTTGGTGCCATGACGATATTCTGCTACTGATGGATTTGAATTGTCGCCGCATGCCGCTCTTTGTTGCCCAAAATAACGTTCAACCGGATCTTGGTTGAAATGTGACGTTAAAACAAAGCTCGCACCTTTGCTCAGCAAGAACTGGGTACATTCTATTATTGATGGAACTAAAATGCAAAAAAAAATACTTTAGTTTAAAAACAAAGTGCAATATTTTTGGTTGTTTGACATTTTCCCCATTTCATTAGTAAATTTTTGCCTTCTTTAAGGTCATTGAACAATAATTTTTCCCCCTCTGGTTTTTACTAGTTTGTTACGTAAGTGAATTTTTTGGTTTAGTTCTGATTCAGTCCTACAAGTGTCGGCAACTGGTTCGAAGTTGTTTAGTCATAGGAAAAAACCAAAAATAAAACCGAAAATGAATGGAAAAATAGAAGAAAAAAATTTAAAAAATGAGAACAAATTTTAGAAAAATGGGGAGGGGAGAAATGGGAAAAAGCCAAAATAACCAATTCTTCAAACCGATTAATTTCCTTTTATACTTTACCTGTGATCCTAAAGCCGTGTAGTGTCTCTTCTGATAAACACATTCTTTTCCTGTCAGCAGAGCTGAAGTTTCCTTTTCTAGTCTGGCATTGAGATTCCCACTCATCTAGATACTCCAAAAACTTCTTTAGCCACTGAAATGAGATATAGGAATTAATGACAAATATTATCAATGAAATTCAAATTTACCTCAAGTCGCTCATCTGTTACACTTGTGAATGGTTGTAAATCCGGCTTCCTGTTCCTTCGTGCCTCTTTCCAGTTGCGGACATTCATCATGTCAAAAAAACGGTTCATATTGCGTACCAACACTGCTGTCTCGCTTGCTTCTGGACTGAAAAATTCTTCCAATCCATTGGCCACCGATTCACTCAACACTTGAGCTGCCAAATTGACCTTCATTCTTGAGAATGAATTTAAATACACATGGTTGTGTGACAATTTGGGAATTAGCGATGGCGTATGAGATGACACAAGTTCATACAACTTCAGTATATGGACCCACGTCATTTCCTTTCCGTTTATCCATAGTAGTCTGGACTTGTCATGAAAGTTTGAGTTTGCCAAACAGTTTCTTGCTGTTTTGATCAGATGTGGAGGGTCGGAAATGAAGTATATATCTCTTCTACCATCTCGAGCAAAAGGGTTGTTTGTTTTGTACTTGAATTCCGTCGCGCGCATCCGGAAGAGCTTTCTGTTTGTTGATGCACCATCGCAAATGAGGGCAAGAATTCGAAAATTTATTCCTTCAAGAAGGAGAATTGCTTCCCAAATTTTATCGTCCAACTGTCTTGATGTGAATTCATCAGCAGTTGTCGGAAAGAATGCAAATGGCCAACAAAACGATGTCGTTAAACCTCTAACATGTAACTGTAATATGTGTGTTGCTAACTTTCCATTCTCACATTCAAACTTAACTCGGTCATCTGTTAATAATCTATTTAAGTCGTCTTCTGCCGTATCGACATTAGCAAAACCGATTAATTCTCCTGTGTGCTTGTTGTAAATTAAATCTTCCCGAACTTTTATCTCATCAAACAAGAGCGCAAAATATTTTTGATGCTCCAATTGGAATTCGGTTGAAAATATTTTCAACATTTCTGTTATGGTTTCATCACAGAAACCGTCACGTTGATTGAGATATGGTGTGTAATTTAGCAACGTACGTTCTGAAGGCAATCTGATAAAATTAGCTTCTCTAATGGCTCTATAGGCTGATCCGGATTTTTGCCGAAGGTAAATACACCATTTGATTATGGTTGGGTGCCATCGCATGCCTTGTGGGTGAGCAGCGGATGCTGCTTTCAGTTGTTGTTGAAGAAATAATGTATGGCTCTCGTCTAGGGTAGTCCGGTCCAAATTCAGAAGTAATTGTCTAAAGTCTTCGTTGTCGACTGACGAGACTTCATGGCCCTCTTTCTGGATAAGTTGTTTAATTTTCTTGGATAATCTTGTTGTCTGTTGCCGCTGTAATCTTAATTTTTTTCTGAGCCCTTTAAAAAATGATGAAAAATTTCAAAAATGATGATAAAAAATTTTAAAAATGATGTTCATTACGGTACCTTTACATCTATCCATTAATTGTTGTTTAGTAAGAAAGCGGTCATTAACACATGACATATCTTTCTGCTGCATAATGGCACTGGAATGTCGTCGTCTTGTTGTGTACTTCGAGCAAGAGTCGCAAACGTGATTTGCTGATATGAGTTGACATCGCTTGTAGTGTTGTTGGTTATGGCAAATATGCCACTTTTCAAGCCTTGATAGTAATGCTACAACATTATCTTCATTAATTATTTTAAAATCCTTTAAACATTCATGTCTAGAATTTATGACTTGTTCGCCAAGCTTCAGTTCTATTTTCAATACGGAAGTCCAATTTACTGTCAGTTGAATGATGGGATGATTGCTTTCACTGTGTTGTAACTCGATAGTCCTTTCTGACTCTTTTCTAAACCAGAAATCACTTATGGCATCGGTGATCTTTTTTACATCAATCTGAAACAAAATTAAAAACATCTTAGATTTAGGATTAAAACCATAAATTAAATAATTTTTTTTTATTTTTAATTATTTTATGGATAATTGTCAGTATTTTTTTCCAATTCTTTCAGTTATTTATTTTTTTAAAACGTTTTTTAATGATATTTTTTGTATTTTCTACAATTTTTTATCGATTTATATATTTTTACCATGTTTCAAGGGCAGTTTTAGTATTTATTTTATAATTTTTTATAAGATAGGTACATTGAGTTATTTAATTTCTAAAAAAATCAGCTGCATGAGTGTTTTTCTCAAGATTTAACAGTGAAAAACGTAAATTTTTCCACAAAATGTTTTGTATAAAGAATAATTCATGGCTTATTTATAAATAATGTAATAAAAAAAATTTTTTTCTAATTAAATTTATTATATTAAAAAATTCTAGGTTTAAATTCATATAAAATTTTATAAAAAAAACTTCAGTATTTCATCTTTTTGTTGTTATTATTATTGATTTACTTTTTCCAAATATTTTCCTTTGATATTTAAAGAAATGTCAACAATTCACAGAAAAATGAATAATTTCTTTTCTCCTCTTATTTTTAAGTGGAAAAAAATAATTAATTACTCACAATTGACTCTACATGATAAACTGAATTTTCAGAATCCACATGGCAATCTGGAGTTTCATTCTCATCACTTTGATTGGTGTTAGGTTCATTGGCTGAAGTTTCATCCTGATCTTCCATGTTCTGTGTTTGGGTGTCAGTATTTTTTTTTTTCCTTGATTTTCTGGGCTTCACTTGTGCCTGCATTAATACAAATTCATGAGTATTTAATACTGAATACTGTATTTAATATTAACCTAGTTCCAATATTACTAACCTTTAGTAAGCTGCTAGTTGCTGGAATGGGATCTGGGTTTAATTCAGTCGGTCCTTGTCCACCCACAAAATGTTTTGAGCACACATATGTGTATCCCTTGATGTTTGCCAGTGTAAAGTTCTCTCTACGGCATGCTGAAATCCATTTTTTGGCTCTTTCTGTCCCTAAAGCTGTTGTTGGCTTTGGGAAAGGTATAAACCTGACATTCTTCATCTCAGGCTTATGAGAATATCTGTTGTCACTTCTGCAATCCCCATACGCGCAGTGTTTGACAACCATTTTGGATTATTGTGTGAAATGTTGTTGTTGTTGTTGTCCGGGTCGCTGGCCCACAATGCTTGGCGCAGACACGTGACAACCTGCTAGCCAATCCGAGCGTTGTTTCATGCTTCTATGAGTGGTTTAGCATTGAGTTGCGTGTCCTTGTGATATTGGGTCCTAGGTTTGACAAACTCACAAAGGAGAAGAACGAACAACGCTTATTTACAGAAGTCTAACATCTCGTCTCACACGAGTCACTATTTAAACCATCGGTCGATCGAATCACTGCAAATCAACGAACTATCGCCGATCAACCCATCAAAAAAACTGGTGAAATCGCGAAACGAAATTTCCTTTGTTCGACGCCATTACTGCAACGGCGAGGTTCGTCTTCACAGAATTTGAAGTCGATGTACTTATGTTCAAACAAACGATAATATCTGTACACACCTGAGACAGTTCAGAATTCATTGTCACAAGTATCCTCGATGCTTCTTT
>JAQFZO010002868.1:0-11071 GCA_034695885.1 Geophilus flavus | reverse complement strand
CGTTTGATATTAATATTTTCTGTTTTATTTTGTTTATTTTTCAGTTCTATAATATTTCGTCGAGTCTGCCTTATACTGGGACTGTTATACATGATGCGTTGTTTTACTATCCTCGTAACGCAAGTGCCAGTATCAAGTGTAACATATTACTGTTCACCAAAGGTAATAAAATTTTATTTTTTTTATTTTTTTTTGAATGAAATGATGAGATGATTTAATTAATTTTGAGTTTTATCTTTAATTTAGCTCAATTCAACGAGTACTGTACTAATTTTCAAACGAGCTGTTAAGTTGGCGAGCACATTCGGTCTTTCGCTAAGCGGTCAAATCACTCTTTGTGGAGATTATATTTACAGTGGCCATACGGCCATTCTTACAACAGTTTATTTGGTGATCAGGGAATGTGAGTATTTTAATTATTGACGTTTAATGTTCCCATTAAGTTTATTATTATTTTTAATATTCAGACGCACCACGTCGCTGCTTCCTGCTTCATTGGCTGACGTGGCTGCTAAGCTTGACGGGTGTAATTGGGCTTCTTATTTCGCGTTATCATTATACAATCGATGTCGTAATCGCTTATTACGTGACCACGAGGTTGTTTTGGATATATCACACGATAGCTAACAATGCGGCTTTAAAGGTTGAAAATTCCTTTCGGAACATCGGTGCTGGCAAGGAAAGTTCGAATGCTATGTTGAAATAATTTAGTTAGTTATTAATATTGATCAGTTATTATTATTGGCAAGAATGGATAAGGAGATTTTTCTAATGAAAAATTCATTTTGTATTTTGGTTTTTTATTTTTTGAGAAATTCATTATTTTGAGCCTCCGTTCAAGAAATTTGAATTTTGAGCTTTCTGGGCTTATGGATGTAAAAGTTGAGTCTTGGGCCATGAAATTTGTTTTCAGAATTCAATTTAACTTATGAGCCAATTTAACCTATGGCCACAATACCCGGGAGCACACGTCTACAGTCAACTGTAAGAAGTCCAGACACTATTGGGTTCCGGAAAACAGTCCGGTGTTCATATTGGAAGCGGTAGAGTTAATCATTTTCTCCTTACAGTATTAATACATTCTTGCTTCTGGTATTGTGCATTCCTGCCAGCACCTTTTTATTAACATTAAATTAATTTAATTTAATTTAGTGTTTTTTATTTCCTGTTTGACAGAAGACTGGACCAAATAATTACTTGGCTCGGGTATGGTGGTTCACTATGTTTCAGTATTTTGAGGCAAACGTGAACGGTGTCGTACCCAAACAATATGAATGGCCGTTTTCGTGGCCACATTGGTGTTTTTCACGACATCTACAAGACTCTTAACTTATGCTATGTAACACTGCAGTAACAAGTGACAGCCAATCAAACAATGGATAAGAAGAGAATGATCAAAGACCTTCGAAAGAGATGG
Source organism: Geophilus flavus (assembly GCA_034695885.1). Lineage (NCBI taxonomy): Eukaryota > Metazoa > Arthropoda > Chilopoda > Geophilomorpha > Geophilidae > Geophilus > Geophilus flavus. Next base: position 9,654 of record JAQFZO010002868.1, on the reverse strand, counting down.
TGGAAATCCAACGGTTTATGGGAATGGTCAATTTCTACTCTTGATTGATTACCAATCAAGCGAGAATTGCTGCCCCACTAACCGACCTCGCTGGCAAAGACAAAGAATTTATCTGCACTGAAGATCTAAACACATGCAATGGTATCACGTTTGACTTACAGTCAGCACAACCTGGTATTAATTTTAAGTACTATAATGTTCACTTCAGAGTGTTTCAAGTTTCCTCCGCTAGATGGCGATGCAATTAGTGTCAAAAATCAAGTGACGTCATCAGAAACTCTCTGACTCTGACAACTCACTCTGTTTGTTCATTTCTATTCCTATCCAATCTTGTTACTTAGAAGTTACTGCAGTGTGAACTTGTCTTTTTAATTAATTAATTTATTAATTTATTTATTAATTTATTAATTTTACCAAGAATGTATACATTCTTGATTTTACGTTGCGTCTTTCCCATCAGTGATTTATATCTACTTGTATTTTAAATGAAGGCAATAAGAAAAAATTCCAAAAAAAATTGAATTTTATTTATTTTTTAATCTTCATTTTTCTCATGTTGAAATGATGTGTAAACATGAGAAAGAATGAAAATTACAAACCTACTGGTACCAGCACACTTTTCTTGGTTTTGAGGCGTAATTTAACGATCCAATTTTTTTGATTTTGAAGCGTAAACACATTCGCACCTACAAAAAAAACATGAGGTCTCCAGCACTAATCTTACGGTTTTGGTTCGCGCTTAAGCGCAAGCGCCCATTTTCACGGGGCCTTGCATCAGTTTTGGTCAACAGAAATGTTTATATACACCATCATCATCACATTAGGGGATTAAGGATACATGAATCAATCCATGTTGCGTGTTCTTCAAAATGCGATTGTGGAAAAACCCATCAATCTATGACATGTGTGCTTCCTGTCCCACCATTGCAATAAACAATGTGATTTGGCATTAACCAATGGGGTAAAAATTCTAATTTTTTTTTGTTTTATTTTCAGACTCAACACGTCGCTGGTTCTTTCTTCATTGGCTGTCATGGCTACTATACTATGCATGGCAAGCACAGTTTTACTAAGCACAGTTTTACGTACTTGTTATTTCGCGTGAGCATTATACGGTCGATATCATTATCGCCTATTACGTAGTCCACAAGGTTGTTTTGGATATACTGTATCACACGTTAGCAATAACATGGCTTGGAAGGTAGAAATTCGTTCCGTACATTACACCGGTGCTGGCAAGGAGGGTTCGAGTTTTATCTTCTGCAGTGTATCACAGTCACACAGTTACGTAACTATATAAGCAATAAGTATTGTAAATATGTTACCCCTCAAAGAAATAGATTTATCTATGTCAACAGGGCGAGTCTGTTTTGGTCAGTGCTGCAAGAGACAATTTTTTGTCCATGATTGTACATACAGACTCCGTAAAACGGGTGGCTTCTATCAGTGAGTGTGTGAATAGTGTATCATAGCATCATCTATCGGTGCTCATTTGAAAGATTAGTGAGTTTCTGCTAGCCGTACAACTGCAACGTCAACGGAACTGTGAGCAGAATGGTGATAGATCGGGGCTTGAAGTCTTCTCTACCTGCATGGAATTTAAGAGCACGGAAGATTAAAGGTGAGTGCCGGCAGATCACGGAACGTCTGGCGAAAGATTTTCACTATTTGTGCTGGCCGCATGAGGGTGTTAGCACAAATCTTTTGCCAGGCGTTCCGTTGATGTTGGTTGTTGTACGGCTAGCAGAAACTCCCGGCTGTTAAAGCCTGGAGAAGGACATGATTTTACCCGTTTTACGTGGTATTTCAACAATAGATGACAGGTTGGTAGCCATGTCATGGTTTGGAAGTGAGGCAATATATTGGCAAACTTTCAAAAATCAGTTTAGATCTGTGATTCTTAACTCGAGGCCCAAAAGGATCGCTCAGAATTGCTGGTAGGTACCTACTACCAGTAATGTGCATTGCCTTGAATAAACTCCTGCCAGCACCTTTTTTTTTAAAAAAAAAAAAAAAAATTTAAATTTGTGCCCCTTTTTCCCCTTTTGCCAGACGACAGGTCCTAATAATTACAGTACTTGGCTCCGGTATGGTGGTTCAAGATATTTCAGTATTTCGAGGCGAACGTGGACGGTGTCGTACCTAGGCAAAATGAATGGCCACTTTTGTGGTCACATGGGTTCTTTTCACAACATCAACGGGACTCTTCAGACTAAGTTTACACTGCAGTAAGAAGTTAGGAAGTGCTGTGATAAGCCATTTCTCGCTTTACATCTCAGTCGCACACATTCACTTACAAATGAGATGTACATTTACAAGAAATGCGAGTTTTTGCTAATGTTGCGCATAAATTTACTACCGTACTTCTTTACTGCGGTGTGAACTAGGATTCTCAATTTTTTATTTTCTTTATGATTTCCCAATTTTTCTTTTTTGCCAAGAATGTCAGTGAAAGAAAGAAAGAATGAACTGAAAGAGACAAAGAAATTGTTTTTGTTATTTTGGAATCTATTTTTGAAGAAAATGGGGAAAATAAAATAAAATTCCAAAAAACAAAAACATTTTATTTTGTACACACAGGCACACAAACACAGACAGACAGACATAAGATGTTGGGATTAGTGTATTTATTTAGATATTAGTACTAAAAAAGATATTACTATTATTTTATTTGTCGTTTTTGCTTTCCTGATAAAATAGTTACGTACCGTTATTTACTCCTGGTACATGCATTCAGGAATTTTATTGTTTTAAACACTTAAGGGGTGTTTACAAACTTCTGGAGCATTTTGCAGCTAACATGCCCAGCAAGAACACACTTAGGACCAATCTGGATCACATTAATCTTCGTTAGTGATAAACTTAATCATCTTAATCAGAATGGAAAATTGGGCCAGTGGGATCTGAAGGTAAACTGTAAAAAAAAAAAAATTGTCTCTACAGAGTATAAGGAACTCCTCTTATGTTTAAATGTGCAGATTATACCCCATTTTCACCTGTCATGAAAGAGATGGTTTTTAAGAAAACCAGTTCTTCAATACCAGTGCGAACACTTGTAGCTTTATTTATTTATTATTTATTTATTATAGACGTGTGGCCAACGATTGACTTTATTTAATTTTTTCTTTTCTTTTTATAGATGTGGTAAAAATAAATATTCCTCCACTGGAACATGAGGAGGCAAAATTTCCTTGCGAAACATGGAAAACTTTTCTAGCGTTTGTTTTTTTATGGCACAATGTGATAATGAGTGCAATTTCTCTTGCTGTTATTCACGAACGAATACCCGACCGTGCGAAAATCCCACCCTTGCCCGATATCGTTTTCGATCTTATTCAACCTATGGATTGGGTTCTACACGTTTCGGAGATTCTCATCGTCATAGGAATTTTTATGTGTTTTATCATACTGTTGATGCACAAACACCGGTTTGTCCCCTTATGAACTATAACCTGTTTATCTTTTAGTTAACAGCTGCCAATAGTACATGCGCACACTTCCACCTGCACAGCCTAGGAGCAACAGCGACTTTAGTAACATACAATTATTATCCTGGAAAACATGACTATAGTGGGGAAGTGACAGGGGTTCTTCACGTATGAAAATCATCGACCAGATTTGCAAATCACAAATCCAAATGTTTGATTTTTGATTTGCGAAATCAGGGTATGGGATTTGTCGGGATTTGTGACGAATTTCAGTATTTTCTTGTAATTTATAGTGATTTTTTAAACAGATTTTCAAAGATATGTTGGGAACTCCTAAGATTTGTTGGGATTTGGTTGGATTTCTTGATTTGTCAGGATTTATTGAGAATTTCGTGTTTTCTTGTAATTTACAATATACCGTAGTGAATTTAAATAAATTTTAAAAGATTTCTTCAGATTCGTTAGGATTTGCTGATTTCCAAATCACAAATCATTAGTCTTCCACAGATTTGTTGAGGTGAGGTCCCCCTAGTGGTTAGTCACCTATTTCAGAAGGTACCATCAGGTGGCAATTTCACTGATAATTTCTACTATACACTTTTTCAAATTGAATGCACTCACTGTTGGAACACACTTTTTCTATACTTGTCAATACCTAAAGCTAAGTTTACACTGCATGCCACAGCAGTAAGAAGTAAGTCGTTAATTGGCTGCACTTAATCCAATCAACCACTTTACTTACTTACTTACTTCTTACTGTGTGAATGCAGTTGCAGTGAACAAAAACCTACATTCGATTTTTGCAAATTACTGATAGTGTCCTCTAACGTTAGCTTTTGAATTCAAGTTTGCGCAGAAATTACTTCGTTTGATATTAATATTTTCTGTTTTATTTTGTTTATTTTTCAGTTCTATAATATTTCGTCGAGTCTGCCTTATACTTGGGACTCTTATTAATGATGCGTTGCTTTACTATGCTCGTAATGCAAGTGCCAGTAGCAAGTGTAACGTATCACTGTTCACCAAAGGTAAGGAAATTTTATTTCATTTTTTTAATGAATGAAGTAATGAGATTTAATTTAATTAATTTTGCGTTTTATTTTTGATTTAGCTCAATTCAACAAGTACTATGCTAATTTTAAAACGAGCTGTTAAGTTGGCGAGCACATTCGGTCTAACGCTAAGTGGTCAAATCACTCTTTGCGGAGATTATATTTACAGTGGTCATACGGTCAATGTTACAATGGTTTATTTGGTGATCAAGGAATGTGAGTACGGTATTACCGTATAATTATTGACGCTTAATGTTCCCATTAAGTTTATTATTATTTTTTATATTCAGACACACCACGTCGCTGCTTCCTGCTTCATTGGCTGACGTGGCTGCTAAGCTTGACGGGTGTAATTGCGCTTCTTATTTCGCGTGGACATTATACAATCGATGTCGTAATCGCTTATTACGTGACCACGAGGTTATTTTGGATATATCACACGATAGCCAACAATGCGGCTTTGAAGGTTGAAAATTCCTTTCGGAACATCGGTGCTGGTAGGGAGGGTTCGAGTGCTGTTGCTGCCATTTGGTTATTACTTATTGGCAAGAATGGATAAGGAGATTTTCTAATCAAAAATTCATTTTGCATTTTGGTTTTTTATTTCGAGAAATTCATTATTTTGAGCCTCTTGGGCATGAGTCTCCTACTCCTCCGTTCAAGAAAAAAAATCATTTTGATTTTTTGAATTTTGGGCCTCCTGGTCCTAAGGATATAAAAGTTGAGCTTTGGGCCATGATATTTTATTTCAAAATTCAATTTAACTTAAGAGACTCCTAGGCCACAATACCCGGGAGCATGCATGGAGAAGTAATCAACTGGCAAATACAGTCAACTATAAGAAGTCCAGACACTATTAGGTCCAGGAAAACAGTCCAGTGTTTATATTGGAAGTGGTAGAGTTGATCATTTTCTCCTTACTGTATATAGTACACTCTTGCCAGCACCATTTTTTTAATTTAATTTTTTAATTTTGTGTTTTTTATTTCCTTTTTGACAGAAGACTGGTCCAAATAATTACTTGTCTCCATGTTTCAGTATTTCGAGGTGAACGTGAACGATGTCGTACCCAAGAAATACGAATGGCCGTTTTCGTGGCCTGGTGTTTTTCACGACATCCACCAAGACAAGACTTTTAACTTAGGCTAAGTTACACTGCAGTAACAAGTGACAGCCAATCAAACAATGGATAAGGAGAAAATGATCAAAGACCTTCGAAAGAGATGGTGGAAATCAAAGGGTATATGGGAATGGTCAATTTCTTCTCTCGATCAATCCGCAATCAAGCGAGAATTACCGTACGATTTCACTTTAAGCCGAATAATATGTTGTTGGGTCTTTTCTGAATCTTCTCGTCGTGGAGGGATCAAAAATCTAGGTCCGACCTTCCAAATCTGTGCGCAACAGTCCGAAAATCGTACATGAAGATAGTGATTATCGATTACGCCGAATCACACGTTGGGGGTATCAATGGAACCGGCTCATCGTACCGAGTTTGAAAATCTGGGTCCCACAGTCTAAATATGTGCGCAACGATACGAAAATACCAATCAAAGACGTTCATTACCAATTTGGCAATGCAGGGAAGTTTCTAACTCACTACAATTACGAAAAATGTGGATTTCGTGCCATTGCGCACATATTTAGACTATGGGACCCAGATTTTCAGACTCTGTACGATGAGGCGGTTCCATTTGTACCCCCAACGTGTGATTCGGCGCGATCAGTAATCGCTATCTTTAGGTGCTATTTTCGGACTGTTGCGCATAGATTTGGACGCTCGGACCTAGATTTTCGGTGTCCCCTCGGCGAGAGGATTCAGAAAAGACCCAACATAATATTATTTGGCTTAAAGTGTAATCGTACCCGCAAGGGTGAGGACGTTCTTTTGCAGGATTCGTTTTCTTGCAAAACACTCGAGATCGTGCATCTTAAATTGGTGTATTATGTCGAGTTTGATCAGGAGATGTTAGCAAAATGTATTTGCAATCTCCAGATATAAAGTGATAATTTCTTACGATGGTTTGTTGACAGATTTATTTACTCGAATGAATGATTCTTGTACTGCCGCAAAAAGAGGTGGAAATTTAGTTTCTGGACAATAGGAAGAGTGTTTTTACATTCGAGTTGCTTGACAGCAGACATTCAAGTGTTATTAGAGGGAGTCAGATGCGGGTACTGGAGAAATGTAGTTTTTAATTCTGTTATTGATTTTAAAATTGAAAAATTTATCAATAGTGATGATTTTGATATTGCATATCATAATTATGGATACGGGGTTGATGATGTTCAAGACAATATTCAATATTTTGTGTATGATCGCTGGTATCCTGAATTCAGATATATATCACATTCGTGTTTTCCATTAGAAAAAAAGTAAAATGAATTCAATATTCTATATTTTCTCATTCTTGTTCACTTGTGATTGGGTTTAACCAAGGTATATAGGAGATGTATGTACGTTAGGTGATGTACGGTATTTTCTTGTTCACAAGTGAACTGGAAAATTAAAAATCTGTCAAAATTGATGTTTTTTTTGCGATTTACGATACTACATGAAATTATGGTTGTTTAATGTTTTGGATGTTTTTCATGACTCGGTGATCCAAAAAAGTTGATTTTTCACCTTAAAAATAAATATTCTGTTTAAATATTCTATTTAAGTAATGATTATAAGATGTATTTTTATGATGTAGGTAATTAAAACCAAACTCAACACGTGACAATATTTTTATTCTTCAAGTGAAAATTAATTATTAAACATTTAATATTTACTGGTAGACGGATATGAATTCCGATACTAGTGAATTGGTTTCAAATTAATTCGCATCGATATTTTTACCACGAGTCACAAACTAGGTATCTTATTGTTAAAATGAAGCAAAATTCCCATTTGATCTTTGCACTCGTCGCTAATGCCGTGTGGCTAACTTTTGCATTCGACCTCTTCAATTTCGAAAGTCGAACTTACTATATAGACCACAAGAAAATGGTCAATTGGGACGAAGCACTGGCCACCTGCATGGAAAAAGGACTGCAATTGGCAAATGCAAACATAAGATCTGTAAATTATTTTCTCAAACAAATTGCACACAAAGATAAAGGTATTGTAGATGTATGTCCTGGAATGTTCAGTTTTTAAAATGGTCATCCAAATTCCCCAATCCCTTCTCCCACTCGTCCTTCCCTCCCTCTTATTCGTCTTTACGAATGGCCCCTTCACCAATTTTATTTCATTGTATTGATTCTATTGTATTTTTTTTTATTATCTAGATTATTGGTTGGGGTTGGTGTCGTTTAAAAAAGGGGAAGTAGACAAAGATTCCCCATGTTTCAAAGAAATGAGGTGGTATGACTCAGAAAAACCGATGTCATTTGATGACTTCTGTTCTGATGAGAAAAGAGAAGATTCTAAAGCCTGTACTACCGTCTTAAGCAAAGGAAAGTGTTGGAAACAAGTCAATTACCTAGAGCGGAATTACGTCATTTGCGAGACCAAGACCGACGAATCGAATGATTTTATACAATTGGATAACAGGATGTATTATTTTTATTACAAAAAAGGAGCTTCTTACTTTCAGGCGTACGAGATTTGTTCCGGCATTAAAAAAAACATGGCCAACATTGATAACGAGCAATTGTCCAAAGAAATAAACAAACAAGTCAAACATAGGAACAGGAGTTAGTATATCAAGGAGATTGGTGAAAAGGAGGACGAGCGACTGCCACCTGGTGGCAAATGGCAAACGGTTTCAAATAGGCCGCTCACGCTCGTCCTTCTACGGATCGTTTTAAAGTTTTTCATGTTTATTAATCGTTTTAAACTTTGTAGACTTCTGGATAGGGTTAAATAGTTTCGATAAGTTCGCAACTTCTGTGAGCAATTGGCATTGGAACAGCACCCGTAAAAATGTCGACTTCAAAAACTGGTGTCCTCCGCCGCACATGTACAATCCGAACAAGAATATCCAATTGGAATTTTGTGGCTACATAAACGCAAGGGACGAATGCTGGACACATGAAGTGTGTGACAGAGGCGTTGGAACCATCGACGGTTTTATTTGCGAGGACTCATTCGAAGTCGTTTCGATCATCGGAGAAAACTATTATTTTTACGATGACAGATTCGTCAGCCAACAAGAAGCGAATGAGATTTGTAGAAAAAATGGACAAAACCTGGTCACTGTGGATGATCCGACTACACAGTCTTATCTTCAGGCGGAAATTAAGAAGCGAAACAAGAGTATGTATTCTGTGAAAATCATTTAATTGTTCAATTACGTATTCCAATATATTTGAAATTCCTTTTCAGATTACTGGATAGGGTTAGAAGCTTATATGTCCACAGATTCTTTCGGTGATGTCATGTACTGGAAGTGGAACAACACGGGAATCGATATCACCTGGCAAAGTTGGTGTCCAAACCAGGAACCAAGCAGGGAAAAAGTGTGTGTATTTGCCACTGCTAACGAAGATTGCTGGACCTTTACGTCTTGTGAAAGTAATTGGAACGTCAAAGGATTCATCTGCGAAAAGAAAATCTACCACACCGATGAATACGACATTGTGATGTACAATGGATTCGAAAATTTCGTCTTTAAACTGGGCAAGAAGACATGGCATGAGGCGAAACAAATTTGCGTTTCGAAGGGGAAACGGCTTTTGACGCTCAATCATAATGATAAAATCACTTTTTTCAATAGAATTTTGGCGTCGAGAGATACAAGTAAGTCAATGACATACTGTAAAATCAAATTTACAAAAATTTTGCTTAATTAAATTTCTTGATAAATTTGATATTTACAATGCCTTAGAAATGTAAAGTTAAATACGATAATTAACATAAAATTTCCTTTAAATTTACAATAATTGAAAATTCATCTTTAACAATTTTTGGAAATGCGATTTCCAATTTAAATTAAATTTAATTAAATTAAATTAAATTTAATTAAATTTAATTTGAATTGAATAATTTTGAATTTGCTTTTTCTTGCAATGCAATGTATGAATAATGTTATTTTTTATTTTTTATAGGTTATTGGCTTGGCTTGACGAGTTACGTAGAAATAGTGAACAACAATAAGTATTCTAATTGGCGATGGGATGACATAGAAAGCTACCTATCGGTAGCAAATTGGTGTCAAGACAATACTCCGAATGAAAATCAATGTGGC
>JAQFZO010002867.1:0-11072 GCA_034695885.1 Geophilus flavus | reverse complement strand
AAGTTTGAAAATAAATTTTAAAATTGCAAAAAGTTGCAAAAAAATTGCAATGCAAAAGGTTGCAAAAGAAATTGTAAGATTGCAAAATGTTGCAAAGTAAATTGCAAAAATCGAAAAGATGCTAAATAAATTGTAAAAATAACGCAAAAACATTGGAAAACTGCAAATCACAATTTGAAAAAGACTGCAAACCTGCAAAACAAACCAAAAAAAAAATGCAAATCAAACAAAACCAAAATCCCGTTTTTTTTCCTTACAACATCCGCTTTACTCTTATGCGCCCTTCCTTTCTCATCCACCGGAATCACATCATCATCATTCCCATCCAACAACATCTTCTCCTTCCTATCATGTTTCCTCCCAGATCCACCAGAACCACCCTTATTTCCACACTTTTCCGCCAAATTCCGGTCAATTTCACATGACGAAATAGCCGCCGCAACCGCCGATGATTCGTCACAAATTGATTTATCTTCGCTCCTCGTCGCAACCGCCGATGATTCGTCACAAATTAATTGATCTTTGCTCCTCGTCCCGGGGACTAAAGCCATCGTATCGATGTTTTCATCCGAAAATTCGAGTTTGTCGCCAGAGGATTTCGCAATTCGTCCGTTGCTTCTGTTTACGACGGGGTCCGGGAAGGAATTTTCTTCGATGTCGGCGTCGTAAAGGGATGTTGTGTCGTCCGAGAGGATTGATGTTAGGGATTCTTCCGGGATCATGTCGATTGTCATTTTTGATTCGGTCATCATGGATATGGTTGATGACCCAAAAACATAAAACAAATCTGTAAATTTCAAAAAATAAATAACAAAAATTTTATAAACCAAAAATTAAATTTAAAAAATGAAAAGAAAATCATCAAATCTCCATTTTTCGTGGTGATGGCAACACAAACATTCCATAAAATTAACAATATTCGTGAGAATTTAACGTTACCAATTTCTTTTTGGGATTTAACCAATCGCGAGTATACTTCGTTTGAAGTAAACCAATACACCAAGAATACGTCAACCTTCACTACCAGGGACTTAAAATATAAAAAAGTGAATAATAAAATGATAAAAGCTAAGTTATTTCAACAAAATTATAATAAATTTATGTATAAAAAAATATTTATTGTTATTTTTGTGATATTTATTGTTTATCGCACTGCATTGTCCGCGAGGATTGCTATGCAACAACCCAAATAAACATTATGGCAGCCATGTTGGGTCCCACCTACTGCTATTTTCACTGTTTTCTTTATTTTTATGGAGTTATGGGGTTTTGGGTTGTGTTTTATGGTTTTTAAGTGGTTTTGTATAGTTTTTTTTTTGCAGGTTTTGTGTTTTTTGGGTAGATTTTGTTGGTTTGGACAGCCATCTTGGGTCCCACTTACAGCTTTTTCACTTACTTGTTAGTTTTCCTTATTTTTATAGGGTTTTTGTATTAGTTTTTTTTTTTTTTTTTTTTTGGTTTTATCAAGAATGAATAAGAGCTTTTATGTAGTGTTGTATGGTTTTTAGAGTGTTTTGTAGCAATTTTGAATAGTTTTTTGCATATTTTGTAAATTTTGGATTGATTTAGTTGGTTTTGACCATGGATTGAAAGCTTTTTGAGGTTTTGAAAGGCAAAAAACTATAAAAACCTCCCCAAAACCCCAGAAAAGAAGGAAAACTGAGTGAAAACATGACTGTCACAATGTTTGTTGCATCTTTCAGGATTGTTTATTCACTTCTATTAATATTTCTGGTATTAAATTCTCATCCCAAAACATAACACAGATAAAAACAAGAATATAACAAAATGTTTTATTACATAAAATCATGAAATAAATATTATTACTGATGAAATTGAATATTATCCAGTATTTTTTTTTAAATTTTCTCTTATAAAATGTAATATTTATTTTTTTCTTTGCACCATTTATTTGATAACTATAACCAAAGGCAGGAAAAAAGGATTTTTTAAAAGCATAAAACACATTAAGATTTTTTTGTCGTCTTATATAAAAATTATATTATTTCACGTAATATGTCATTCATTTAAATAAAAAAAAAGTAAAATAAATCAAATGATATTTTTTTATTCATGTAATACAAACTAACAATAATCACAGTGCTACTGATGGGTGATTGAAAGTTTTGGAGGATGACGGTAGGGGGCGGAAAGTGGGGATTTTAGAAGGGAAATGGAAAATAAATGATGATTAAGATTTGAAATATCGAAAAATATCGAAATTTTGACTTAAAAAATGAAAAAAATTAAAATTTTAACGAAACTGTTTTAAAATTTTTTTAGAAAATTTATTAAAATTTGAAAAATTTCTTCTTAAAAATCAAAAATTCAAAACATTTCGAAAAATAAAAAATTTAAAAAATTTAAAAAAAAAATTTTTTCTTTAGAAAATTTTGAAATTTTTATTTTGTCTTTAAAGTTTAATTTATTTTTTAAAACTATGAAGAAAAATTTTTCAACTTTTTGAAAATTTTTGAAAATTATGGAATTTTTTTTATTTTTTGGACATTTTGGAGTTACCAAATACACAAAATTTTTCGATGTAATCTTAAAAAGTCTGGTGTTCTATAAGATTTTGAAAAAAATCCAGCGAATTTGCGGTGATTTTAACAATTTTATGACAACTTTTAGTGAATTTGATCGATTTTGTGAAGATTTTGAGTGATCTTATGAAGGTATATGATGGCACACTCCTAGCTGTGCACCTATGGATACAACGCATGCGCATTTGAGTGAAACTTCATTATGCAAGTGTGTACACCTCCATATTTGATTACGCTTCAAATTATAACATTTTTAATGTACAAGTAATTCAAAAGCCATTTTTTACAGGGGCCCTTGCACCGTTAAAAAAAAAAATGGTAAAATTCGTACAAATTATTTAATTCCTCCATTATAAAGTAATCTCTTTTTTAAATTTCTTTTACACCGTCATAAAAATCGAATTAAATTCCAATTATAAAGTCATCTCACCCGATGCTGCCAAGAGGTGTGTGTGATTAATAAACAGAAATTGCAACCAACTTAAGATTGGATTTTTATACAAACATACGAATCCTATACTTATAGCAGCAATTCCAGAAGTTCGATTAAAAATAAATTAAAAGCAGATTAACTGTGATTAATATCAAAATGTATAAATACGCATCAAAAGTAAAAGGAAGACGTCAAATAACTCACTACTACATAGTAAGTTATTATACGTTCCGAAATAATTAAAAAGAATTTTCACCATGAACACTTTAGCTATTCTGCTCGTATTCTGCGTGGCAATGATGAACATGTTTTTGACTGGTATGGTAATGTATATTTTCCCATTTATTTTTAAATATCGAAAAACCATATACTTTTGCAGTGATTTCCGAGGATGCAGAAGAGAGTGCAGTGGAAGCGAGTGAACGGTTTTGTCCGAAGTACTGCCATCAATCCGGGGAAGGTCGTGCGGCATGCAAAATGTGGTGCACCAAACGCAAAGGGTGACTAAAAATCCATGAAATTTGTGTAAATTTCGAAATAAAGATGGAAAAGATTCATTGAAAAAAGTGATTATTTTATTGAACGACAACTTAACCATTTTCTTTTATATTTTATTTTTAAAAAAAACTTGTGGGCATGTGATTGGTTGAATTAGTGCACTCTGAACTCTCTTAAGAACTCGTAATTACGAACAAGATGGAATTAAAAAATAAACGAATTTACCTGTGAAGTTTGATGTTAATTCCATCGAGTGAAATGGAGAGTTAATAAGCCCTTCCCTTAACCACCCTAAACTCTCATTACTTCATTGCTCGGCATCTCTTAATACTGAAATGTGTAGCGGATATGCTCTTAGAAAAAAAAGTAGAAAAAAGGTTTAAAATTGCACCCAATGACTGGATGGAGTTGTTGACGTGTAACAGCTTCTTACTCTTGATTGCGATGTTTAAACACACGACTGATAAACAGAAACTCAAGTTTTTGAAGATGCAGACGAGATGGATATAGGTATTGGGCAAATTCGTCCAATTGAAACCAGCGTTGGAAAAATTCAACGAGAAGTTTTTCGGGTCAAAAAATGCGGTCACGACGTTCAAAAGGAAACTTGCCTCCGGAACTATACGAGATTACATGACAGTTTTGAAGTTTAAGGAAATTTATGTTGATTTATTCGCTTATTGCGATTTGTCCGACCCGGAAATAGCGGAGTGCAAGAAACAATTTTTGTCAAAATATTTTCTTAAACAACAAATTTGAATGTGTGTATTTTTTGAAATTTCTTTACTGATTGACAGTATTGAGTATTTATGCATTAAAAATGTTTATAATGATGAATAGAAAAAAGTACCGCACTCAAAAAAACTGTTTAGTTGACTGAGAGCCAACAAAGAGTTTTAATGTAGAAAACTCATTTTTTAGTTGAGTCAAACTATAATTTGGTACACTCTACTTTATATGGTACTTAATTTCATTATTTTATGCTGTTGGTCGGTATTTAACTCATATTTTGCTTGGCTCAACCAAACAGTTTTTAGAGTTTACCAAATTATAGTTTGATACATTAAAACTCTTTGTTGGCCCTCAGTAACTAAACAGTTTTTTGAGTGTGTTTACTTCATTGGGGCACCCCAAAAATACCTGAAGCTCAAAAATATAGACTACCGTAAGGATTTCTAAATTAATGTAATCTTACTTTAATGGGAGGCGCCTTATTTGTTGTTGCCAATTGCTACAAGTATGACAATTGACCTTGCTGCCACCAGAAATCAGAATTTGGCACAAACTGGCTGCTGTAACTCTAACTATCACTGAGGAAACAAAAAATGTCGCACACTTCAGGGGTGTTTATTCACTTCCGTTTTTATGTTGTAAAACTTATGAACAGATACAACCCAGCTAAAGAACTTTGAATTTTTGAATTTTTCATTTTTCTGTCAGAATTTCAGTCTTTTGGCAATATTTTACAAATTTTGACTTTTGTGGTTATTTTGGTGCAAAAATTTTGTAAAATTTAGATTTGTGACATTATTTTGCAAGGTTTTAAGTGAAAAAATATTTCAAAAGAAAAGTGTTCAAATTCTTGCAAAAATTTTACACAATTTTTGCAAATTCTTTTTTCCTGGCCAGATGTCTGAATATTGTGATTCTATGGGTGACAAGTGATCCGAATGAAAAAATGCATTTTATATCTTTAAAAATGGTCTTAGTGTTGGGAATTTTTTTGCATAAAAATTGAAATATGCTAAACTAATTGCAATTTATTAATTTGGGGTACACCTCACGTATTAAAGTGACTCGTATGACCGGGGTTTTATTTATATTGACTTGTTTGATTTACCATATATATAGGTGTGCTGCGATGGAAATGGTGGAAGAAAATGTTCGCCACCGCGATCTCTGCGTGCCGGAACATGTCCAACACCGGATCAAGTCACAACTGCTGGGGCGACGCCTTGCTTTTCCGATAGGGATTGCGGAGAATATGAGAAATGTTGCAAATTCGACAGTTGTAATTATTACTGCTCGGAGGTTTCGTTTCTTGGAAGGAAAGGTCCAAAGAATGATACTTTGTTGTTTGAACCTACAACTTCAATCTCCGCTAAGTAATTTATGGTTCTGTAAATCAGTAGAGCAAATTTCCAATAATACTGTACGGTAGCTTGGATTGCAGTAATTAGTTTAACATTTACATGTAGATTAATGGCAAATTTAATTTAGTTGAATAAATTTATTCTGTTATGCATCAAAAAAACGTGAAACTTTTCATTTTATAGTTGTAAAATTTGTGGAGTTATACATTTTGCAACAAAATGTGAACAATCGTTTGAGTTTAAAAAAGAATGGTACCAACAGTTTGCACTACTTGAAAAGCGAAGCCAACCAATGAGACGAACCCTCTTCCTGGTTTGTTGTCTGTTCCATTTTTCGAGTACGGACCTACCTGCCTTCCATTCCACATAATAAGACTAGTGAATTCGAACGACACGATTCTTGCAAAATGGATCCAACGACGCCAAAAACAATAATAAATCTTCGACAAACTAGAGGAAAACGGAAGGAAACTGACGAAATCAACGCTAATTCATCAAAAAAACTGAAAATGACCCATGAAAACAAATGTGATGACACTGGTTGCGACTACAAAACCGCCAGAATGTACAATTTACAACGCCATAAAATCAAACTTCATTCCAAATTGACGAAGCCCATCGCGTGTTGTGGTAAAAAATTTGACACGAAATTCGATCACGCGCAACATAAGAAAGCGTCACACGAAAATGGCGGGTATTGCTGCGATCGAGCCGGTTGTGGATCAACGTTCAAGACGAAAGCGGGTTTGGTTCATCACATTCTTCTGCATACGAAGAACATCGCTTGCGATACGTGTAATTACAAAACTGGACATACATCCAACATGAAGCGCCATTGTTTACTGATGAACCATGAGTGTAAACACGAGAAAATTCAGATTTTTCTTCTGAAAGACAAAACTTCTAAAAAAACAGGTGCAAATTCCCGTAAATCATGTGTACCAGTGATATCAAAAAGTAAGAAATTGATTACACGAAGAAAAAGTCGAGTCGAGAAAAGTGGGAAGTTGGAAGTGAAGCCTGGTAAAGGTAAAACCAGAAGATCTAGTCAAAAAAATGCGCAGAAAATGGAGGAATTTTTCTCTGATGATAATTTTGAAGAATTGCCAGACGAAAGTGAATTTTCCCGGGAACTGAACTCGAGTTCTGTGCATAGTACACCGAAGAAATATAATAAAAGTGTGTAATAATAAACGTATTGTATTTTATTTACTTATAAGTATGTATAACAAGTAAAATTCATATTATAAATAAGCTTAAAGTTGCGAAAAATATTCAAATCATTTTTTTTTAAAAGTTTGTCTTAATAAAATTAATAAATTTTTTTGGCTTGACCTCTCGTTTAATCTTGCTAATCCTCAAGTTATCTGGGTACCCGAAAAAAATTCATTAAAAAAATACTCAACCAATTTTTATCAATCTTGGATTATTTTTTAAAAATTATAAAAAATATTTAAAGCTTAAAAAACATTATTTTTCTTATGATTTCGTGGAAACAATTTATTTCTGCAATAAAGACGGTGGAGTGTCGTTAGCATTTTTTGAAGTTCACCCCAGGTGTCGCTACTATAGCCTCTTATTTTTGCTATTTCAGGTCTCAAATTGTTTTAATTATTTTAACGAAGTAGAAAAATTGAAAAATGTATTAACGTTGAGGGAACCTTCCAGGACATGTTACACTGTATGCTCACTTTTTCAAGTCCTTAATTTCTTTAATTATATTTGCAAATAGACTAGCAAAATTCCCACTGCCCAAACAATCATTAATCCATCTAATAATCAATGAATAAGGGTTATGAAACGAGAATGTAAAGAAATTTCCTATAAAACTTGAGTTGTGATTGTAACGTAGGGTTTCAAACTGTGTAAAATTTCGGTTCAAGTTTCGGTTCAGCTCCGAAGAGCCTTTGGAATCGGTTCAAACCGGAGTGGAAAAAACTACAAAATTAATTTTTTAGTAAATAACTTGACCCAGTTAAGAAAAACCGGAAAAAACTGAAAAAACCGGTTTTTGGTTCAGAACCGGTTCAGAAGGTTTTCAAATTTTTCAGTTTGGTTTTTAATTTCGGTTCGGCAAAAATAACGGTTTTTTCCGGTTTTTGGTTCGGGTTCAGTTCTGGTATGAAGCCCTGTTGTAAAGTGTTAGATTATTTTTTTTCTTCCACTTGGCCAACATTTTGTCACACACAAATCTGACACTTTGTTGATTTGTGGTTTAAAGTTGAAAATATAAAAAATTAATTGAATCTGATCCTGATAAAAAATCTGCACAAGTAATACAGGATTGATCTCTTTCTTAGTAATAAAAATTCCAAATATGACCAAGACGTTCAAGGCAAAAGTGAATTTTTGTGACTAATTGCCATCAATTATAGTTTTGACTCTTTCTAAAAACAGTGATTTTAGCAATACGATGTATTGACATTTACATCAGCAACGAATTAATAAAAGTACTTTTTAAGTATAAAATTGTATTTTTTGAACAAAATTATTCATTTCTATTAAAGAATTACGATTAAATAAAATATTTATTTATTTAACTTTACAAAATGTTCAAGAATAATATTATCATTAATTAATTAACACAATTTTATAATGAAATTTATTATATATAGGATATATTTAAGCGTAAATTGAACATTTTAGAATATTTCTTTATTCATAAGCATCCGAAGTAAATAATTCAAAATCACAGCGCGTCACATTATAGTGGGCCATTACATTTTAAAATAGGATCTTCATCTAATATCCGCCTGTTTGTTCTTGTTGAACATCGATGACGTCGTCATTCTCCATTTCCAACTGAAAAATAAAGAAATATATCAATATCTCCTCGAATATGTATATAAAAATATGTAAATAAAACCTGTTTTGGTGTGTCGTTATCGCCGATATTATTCCCATCGAACATAAAACGTAAAGTTTGTGACGGAACACCCTAAAAATAAAAATAATAAATTAATTAAATTTGTAAAAACCAGGCGAAAAAAATGTTACACGTACCGCTCTTTCACAGTAAGCCTTCTTTATTTTACTCAATCTTGTGTTCATTTTAACGCGGAAATGAATTTGGTTGCCTTCCTAGAATAAAAATTAATAAAATGTTAAAAATTTTAATTTCGTGAAAGGATAAATTGTGAACGTTATGAGAGACTTATTAAATGGATTCGTGTGAATTGTATTTTACCTGATTAACGACTTGAAGCGTGATAAATTCATCAGCCGGTTGTGTCACCTGTACTTGCGTTTCGCTGGAATCGGGTTGGGGTTTATCTTCACGCTCTTCCTATAAAGATTAATTGAAAATAAATGTTTTACACGATATTTGTGATTTGATTTGTTACGGTAATGTTTTAATTAAAGGTTAAATAATTAAAAATTTACCTGTTGTTGATCAGACATTTTTCTTTAGATTACGCCACACAAAATAACAATTACCACACGACCAGACACGACCAGACACGAACTTGGCGGGAACGGGAAAAAAAGTATCACAGACAACTAGAGACAGATCGGTGCTGGCAGAATCTCCGCATTTTCTGTTTATATTTTTATTTCTAATTTTTGTTAAGAATTTCATTTTGCGGGAATAATTTTAACTTTTGTGGCAACATTTTTTTATAGTCTGATTTTTAAGGATTGGAATTAAATGTTTAATTTTAAAAGTATAATCTTTATTTTTTGCGGGATTGTAATAGTGGCTAGGAAGTGGTTTGTACCGAGCGCTATTGGTAACATTTTAAAGTCAAGAATATTTATTTATACGCTATATTTGCGTTTGGTTTATACTTTATAGTAAATAATAAATGTTTACATATTTTGTAATGTATCTTAATGTCTTCATTTGAAAAAACATGAACTATTTTTTTGACAGTAAATATACAAGTGATCTCTCATGAACTTCCGTAAATTGTGTCGCCCTTGTCAATTTTTCAGGCAAAATTGAATACTCCTGCATTTCGTAAGTAACAAATGAATAGATCAATTTATCAATTTAAAATAAATATTACAAATGTACAGAAAATTTGAGAAATACAAATTTAAGATCAGAAAGTAACTCGCATACAAAATACATAATAACAATTTTCAATATGTTACCAACCTACCGGTATTCCAAAAAAGACAAATATTGACGTAAATACGAACATTCTTAGCACTTTAAAAAACTGGAAGCCAACAACATTTCAATCAAGATTTCTTTATGGACATCAAATTCTGGAATTTGCACTGGACGTTTATTGTATATATAGGATGTCCCAAAAGTTCTGTCCTTATTTTGATTGCGCATTAAAGAAATACTATCCAACGGATAAAGTTCTACTTGTGCTTAAACGAATCCTCAACTCAAAGAGTTTTTTGTCCTAAATTTAAAGATTTTTTTCATCAATACACAAAACGTTATGACATTAAATGTAGAACCAATCATTTCCCATACGAAATCATGGGAAAGCAATGCTTAAAATTTTTTCTTTAATTTTAAAAATAAAAAATTAGCGTAGGGGCAGGAGATGGTGCAATGTGTTTTTTTTTTATGATAAATTCATATCCATCGGACGAAATCAGTTTTACATACATCGAATCGGCTCCCTCACATTTTCCAACTTCCAAACGTTCATCTTTAGTTTCACCATAGTTATTATGGTTTCACTTGCTTCGCCATTATCTCGTTACGATTGAATGGAATACGAAAAAACGATTTTTTTTCTGCCTAGTGTGAATAATAAACAAAACTTACAAGAAACACAACGTAGAAGAGTAAAATGTGGAATTAAATTGTAGAAAAATTTGTTTATTATTTCGTACACTGGTATTTGACGTCAGAAATTATTTGACCAATAACATTCCATTCTTAGAACATAATGATTTCTCAAAATTTACAGTTATATCAAATTTTTTCTTTATTTATTTTCTTATTTATTAATTTTTCCTATTTACTTTTCGTACGGTATTTTTCTTATTTTTTTATTTTTTGTATTTAAGTTTTTCCTTATTTAATTTTTCTTACATATTTCTTAAACAAATTAATTTCAATAATTAAATATTTGTTTCATCTAGTAGATTAGTCACTGTCAGCTTAAATGGCCTTGAATTGCTAGTCTATAATTATTGATTACGGTAACACTTTGTTTTTGTTTTTCTGGAGAACAAAATATGAGTAATAAATAATATAAAGAAGGAAGCTAAAAATGTTGCTGCTAATGGTTTACCTATAACGCACAGGATGCAGTTTACAACTTTATTATCTTGTAAAAAGTTCTCCCAATATGTCAGACACAAATTTTCACGTGATGGGTGCAATTAGCTATTTGCTCTTAATAATTAATGTTGGAACTGGTAACTTACAATTTGTTTGGTTTTTTATAATTTTTTTTGTATGAAGTATTTTCTAACAGTTCATTCGATCCATACACGTCCATCAAATTGTGCTGTGCAGCAAAGCCAAATATTTGAATTAGTGAAAGTGCTGTCAGTAAGAAATGTTTTTGTTGCTTATGATGGAACCGA
>JAQFZO010002866.1:0-11076 GCA_034695885.1 Geophilus flavus | reverse complement strand
TTAAAAAAAACAAAAGCCATTTTTGACTTATGTAAAAACTAATTTTTGACGAATGTAAAAACCAATTTTTGATTTATGTAAAAGCCAATTTCGACTTATGTGACTTATGTAAAAGCCAATTTCGACTTGTGACTTATGTAAAAGCCAATTTCGACTTGTGACTTATGTAAAAGCCAATTTTGACTTGTGACTTATGTCAAAGCCAATTTTGACTTATGTGACTGTAACAACAAACTTTTTGCCATTTGGTGATCTCTTTCATCTTCAACCGGAAGTGGTGGTGGAGTAGGCGGAAAGAACTTCTGTTCCGGTGTTGGAGGACTTCGAGGTGATTTTGCGCCATCTGAAAAATATACATTTTTAGAAAAATCTTCCACAAAAAACTAAAAAACACTTACAAAAATGATGACAAGGGACACGAGTTGACACAAGAGGTCGCATTTTGACGAATAGGAACAAAAGTGTTTTTTAAAATAAATGACAAGCATTTTTTATTACAAACAGCAGAGAAAACACGCAAAGTTTCATATAAAACTATAATAATATAATAATAATAAGTCTGGTTGTAAATATTATTCTTTACAATAATTCATCCAACAATTATTTTTTTTATGTTTTTAAAATTTATTAATCGAGAATATACTGACTTTTTTCTCATGAAGAATAAGAAGTTAATCAATTACTTTAGTATTTTGTATGTAGTTAAAAATGGAATGTTAGTTTAGTTTCATAAAGCACTTTTCGTAAAATCCCACACAATAAATAAACAAAACAATAATTTTAACCTTTACAATAATGGTAAATTTGAAACAAAGGAGAAAAGTGAAAAAAAACAATGCTGTTTGGCCTCGCTCAATGTTTAGTGTTTTGGTAATAGTGTTGATTGTTTGAAAGTGAACAATGGTGTCCAACAATGAATTGCAATGTCAACAATGGCAATAATTACTGCTGTTATTGTTGTTGATAATCAGAAGAGTTGTCATGTGATTATTGAAAACTCCAATAATGTTGTGCAACAGTGAGTTGAAACATCAACAATGTTGATCAACAATAACAAAGAGTAATTGTTATCATATGATTGCTGATAACACAACAATGCCATCAACAATCATTAATCATTACTGTGCAAAATGCCACTCAACAATCAAAAAAAAGTCAGCGTTTTTTAAAACTCAACTATAGTGCTCAGCTGTCAACAAAGATGTGCAACAATAACAAACGTAATTGTTGAAATCTCCACAATGACATCAGTGATTGCTCTACAACAATGCTATCACAGCAATTCCATCAACAATCATCAATGACTTTTGTGTAACAAAGCCATCAACAATCTATGATTATTGTGCAACAATGCCATCAACAAGTGCTCATCTGATCACCAACTAATAAAGAGGTGCAACAATGAGTTGAAACTCCAACAGTGACATCAATAGACTGTTGTGCAACAATTTCGTCAACAATCAAATAAACGTCAGCAGTTATTTCTTATTAATTGTTATTTAAAGCCAATGAGAGTCACTTCACAGCGAGAAAGACCAAACATAAAAAATCAAAAAAACTCAAACAAAATCGCACAGGAAAATTGGACGGATAATGAAAACTTTGAAACAAAAAAACAAAAAAAAATTGCACTTTACAAAACTTCACCGGATTAAAACATTCTTTAAAATATACGATAATAATACATTTTTTTCTTTTAATAATTGCATCCGAAACAAACACAAACAAACAACGTTGCGCACTGACCCTCGAGTATTTTTTTTCCGCACACACAAACTAAAAGTATCGGAATTCACCTTTCCTTCCCTGCCGCTCTTGTCGCACCCATTCCACAGGAGCCGGCGTGGCGTTCGGACTCCGGCCGAAAGCACCACCGCGAGCGAAACTCTCGTCTGCCGAGCGATTGGGCGATTCCTGGAAGGAAGATGTGAAGTTTTATTGGTGTAATGTGATTGTTAGGGTGATTGTTTCACCTGTCCGTAAAGGCGTTCTCGGCTTTCTCGCATGTACATTGGATTGTTGAACATTCCGTCTTCGTCGCTCGGTTGGAATGGTGTAACAATGGTGTGTGGGACGTGGGCAACTTGTCCACGAATGTTGCGTGTTTTCCACCATTTTCTACTGTCGTCCAAAACCTAGAAATAACAATGTAATAATTTTCAATAATGTCAAGTAACAATATTAAATATTTTGAACAATATGAAAAATTTTGTACAAATGATAAATTTTGAACAATGTTAAAATTTTGAACAATAGGAATGTGATGTAACAATATGAAAAATTTTGAACAATAGGAATATGATGTAACAATATGAAAAATTTTGAACAATAGGAATGTGATGTAACAAAATGAAAAATTTTGAACAATAGGAATGTGATGTAACAATATGAAAAATTTTGAACAACAGGAATGTGATGTAACAATATGAAAAATTTTGAACAATAGGAATGTGATGTAACAATATGAAAAATTTTGAACAATAGGAATGTGATGTAACAATATGAAAAATTTTGAACAATGTAAAAAATTTTGAACAATGTGAAAAATTATAAACAATGAAAAGTTTTGTGCAATGGGAATTTTTGTAACAATGTGGTTACCGTACCTCTAAGAATTCGCCACGGAAGACAGTGAGTTCCTTGTCGTTGTTGGCAGTGCGGGGATAGGTGACCTGTACCACTTTTCCACCGCGCATGCGTATTTCTTCCAACCACGCTTGCTGGTGTCGGTCAAACTGGCGCTGAGGATCCAGCGAGGTTCTTTCAATCGAGTCGGTGCTTATGTCGCTTCTTCCGTCGCGGTCCCTGTGATCAAGGAACTCGCGATCAGAATGCGGAGAACGCGCTCGCTCCCTCTCGAAAGCCCGCCTCTCGTCCAAGTGCGGGTCGTATGGACTGTCGAACTGCTGCCTTCGCTCTTCCACCGACGGCAGCGGTGATGGCTGTTCGCGGTCGTTCGGGTAATAGAAGTTGTTGGCGAATCTACCGTCCGTCGCACTCATGCGCTGGTACGCTTGCTCGCGGCTCTCAGCCTATAAAAACAACAATCAGTTAGACAAAAAATCAATAATGATGGTTAACAATGAGTTAAAGCATCAACAATGATGTGCAACAATGAGTTTGAACTGTCAACAATGATGTGCAACAATGAGTTGAAGCATCAACAAGGGCAGCAATGCATTCAAATGCCAACAATGAGATAAAGCATCAACAATGATGTGCAACAATGAGATAAAGCATCAACAATGAGATAAAGCATCAACAATGATGTGCCACAATGAGTTGAACATCAGCATTAAGTTATAACATCAACAATAATGTGCAACAACGAGTGTATACTTCAACAATTGACGTGCGACAATGACTTACGTTACTTACATCATGTTGGGCCTTGAGGATTTCCTCGTGTCTGCTCTGTTGGGCGACGGAAGCAGCGGCCATTGCCGTCATTTCTGCCCTTTCGCGTTCTTCATTGAGCGGATAATCCGGTGCCCAGCCGCTGAAGAAGACCGGGTGATAGGGACTGACGTAGTCCTTCCATTGTTCCCGGGGAATGGTCCACGATTCGCCCAATGAGTGCCACAGGTCACTCTCTTTCGACGTGAGGCAATTGGTGAGCAAATCGACCGCATCACGGGTCAACAATGGTGACGTCACTTTCCCCGCCAGATTGGGCCCGTAGTTGGAATCCCTGCTGGCGTCCATTGTCAAAGCCAGAGGAGTGAAGAGGAAGTGGACCAATTCTGGCGCGTTCGGCTCGTGTATGTGTGACTTCAGTTTGGCCTGATGATGGAAAACAATAAATTAAATTTCAGTAATAGATTGAGACCTCAACAATGATGTCCAACAATAATGATCAACAATGAGCATCATTGTTCCAACTCATTAGTGGACATCATTATTCCATCTCATTGTTGAACATTATTGTTTCAGCTCATTGTTAAACATTATTGACAGACCTCATTGTTCAGCATTATTATCACAACAAGGATGTTCAATAATGAGTTGTGACAAGAATTGCTCAATAATGAATTATAACAATGTCACTCAATAATGAATTATAACAATGTCACTCAATAATGAATTATAACAATGTTGTTCAATAATGATGTTCAACAATAAGTTTTACTTCTTAACAACCCCGAAACTCACCAAAAGATTGAACGAAAGCTTAAATTTCTGCAGAATGTCCACAAATTCCCTTTCGGGTGGCGGCTTAGCGCGCAGACTCAACATTCCTTCCCCATGATCCTTCTTCTTTCCCTTCCGTGTGCGGCGACGACGTTCTAGCTCGCGATAAGCTGCAGCAGCGCTCTGCAGACGCCCGATGAATCTCTCAATGTCATCGAAACAACAATTAAGGATGGTCACATCCCTCTCATTCTTTTCGCTGTCGATCGACGAAGTCTCGTCGGCCGATTCGCGTAATCCGGACCGCGACAGATTCAAATGTTGAAGATTCCGCAACATTGGAGATGACTGCGACTCTACGAAAGCAAAACACAAAAGAAATAAAAATCAATCAACCAATCTTCATAAAGCTGAATTTCTTTATCAGAAAACTAGACTGGCGTCATCAGCAACTTTTACAATGGAACAAAGTCCAAAATGGAAATTCCACTTCATTTCTAGACTCAAATTAAATTCTCTTTGCTTCGCTCACTCACCGGTCGACTCCTGTCTGAACATGGGATGAACCCAGTTATCTCTAGAGTAGTTTTGCATGCAATAATAAACCATTATTGTGATAGTTTCGGATTTATGAGTATTAGGTTGGCAGGATGTGAAAAAGTCACTCCCACGTAGACATACACGCGCAGTAATCTTCCCACTGTTGAATCGATTACCTCAGAGGTGAGATTAGATAATGTAATCATTGGCTAATCAGCGTGAAGCGTCAATTTATAGCAGAACATCGATTCACATAACATCGCTTACGAAAGCGATCGAGTGATTTACTGATTTGTTTTTAAGTAGATCTGTGAAATGCGGTTTAAATTCCGTCTCCAGAATTAATTCTGCCAACCATTTTGCCTCTCTTGTTGTTGCATTCAAAGCTAAATGGATTCTTCTGATTTTTCCGATTCTCGCTACCAGAAGTGTCATATCTTTTTTTAAAGAATCATATTCCATGATCCATGTTTTCTCCTATTATGACAATTTCTCTAATCAATTCTAGTTAAAAGAATGGATGCATTCAATCTATTTGATTTCCGAAAACAAATTTTACTGATTTGATGACAATGACGAAATTTGATTTAAGCTTTGAATAGCTAAGTCAAGCAACTGACTGATTGTTTCCAACTGATTGTTGACATCATTTTTACCAATTCATTGTTAAACGTGATTGTTCCAATTCATTGTTGAACATCATTGTTCCAGCTTACTGTTGAGCATTATTCTCATAACTCAATTCTCAACAATAGGTTGGAACAATGATGTTCAACAATGAGTTGGAACAATGATGTTCAACAATGAGTTGGAACAATGATGTTCAACAATGAGTTGAAACAATGATGTTCAACAATGAGTTGGAACAATGATATTCAACAATGAATTGCAACAATGATATTCAACAATGAGTTGGACCAATGATGTTCAACAATGAGTAGCTTTTTCAAGTCATTCACTACTGTACGTTTACATGGTCACAAATAATCCAGATTTTTTTAAAGATTATCGTGTTTTTAACAATTGTTGAGTATGTCGTTTATTGTTGTTTTACAGGATAATACTAAAAAAAATCCATCATGTAAACGATGTGATTTCTGGTTGTGGAAGTCGAAATGAAAAATTGATTGAATGCACCTAATCTGTCACAATTGTATTCTATTTTAGCTTTGAATGCAGCTAATCGCATGCAGTTCTGCTTCACAAGTTGATAACTACTTGAAGATTTTAACCGAAAATTTGGAATTTCCATATTTAACGACAACTTAAATGAACATAATTGTAAATTTTCTAAATATATATATGCATTCCATGATCAAATAAAAGATATATCATTTTCTTACAAATTCATTCATATCTTACCATTCCTTTGCGTAGTTACCGTAGTCGTGGTCAATTTACTATTTTTTTGTCTATGGTTCACCCCGTTATGTGGCGGTTCGGGCGGTGGATTGTTTGGTGGTGGTGGAATGCTTCTCCCATCCGTTTTACTAAACCTATAAAAAACAGAAAAAAAATTAAAAAATTAAAAAAACAAAACTGGGAACAGGTTATCCCTTTGACTACACAACTACGTCACCACACCTTCGCAGTATACGACCTCCAAATATGGAGAAAGCGCTTGAAAAAAAGAAATAAAACAAAATTTAAAAAAAGAATCCCGCCCACCTTTGAGATTATTAGGTGTAAAGCTGTAATAAATCCCACTTGACGTTTTGGCGTGATGGGTTCCACGAACGCGGGGTCAGACAAAAGTGAAAATCAAGATAAAAGTGCGAAAGTTTGATCAACTACACTCTCCATGTTTCTTTCCTCAGTCTAAGTGGTAGAAATTGATGCGTGCAAGATGAAAGGGGAAAACTGGTTTTGTAAGACTTGGCTTATGTAATGCACAAGTTATACACAGGAAAAAAATTTGAAAAAATTTAAAACTTTTATGATAAGAATCATTTTTCAATCAGTTTTTATCAGGAAATTTAAAATAGGTATTTTATAACTCTGAAAAAATTTGTTTTGTAACCTTAATCTGTCATTTTTATCATTTTTTGGAATTTCTATGTTGTTAGTATAGGTACTGCGTAGTCGCTGTTTGATCAAATAGTCATAATAATTGTTTTATTGAGTTATGATTGTAAAATTATGTGTGACGTTTACACCATGTTTTGAAATCTCATTGCAAATCCGGTCACATTCCAGTGTGTGACAAATTTGCTTGATCCATTTTGCCATACAAGCAAAAGCAAGCGTGGTGACACGCATGTGAATTTCAGAAATGATAATTTCACTCATTTGGAATAATTAATTGAGGTCGACATGGTGTAAACCAGTTGGTCAATGTAACCACTTTGTTTACATATTCAGAGATACCGGAGCGAGGAACCGCGTGCAAAGTTGCACGCTCAGTCCACCGATCCGACGGAGCGTCTTTCACGCTCCTCATAATTTTCGACTAATAAACATGCAAGGAACTTCCGTGGTTTTTATTTTTATTTTTTAAGATCCGACGTCATGCTTTGCTTCTTCTGGAATTTCGACTATGTAAGTTCGCCGACGAAAAAACCTGATTCATCAAAATTCCCATTATCATTGAACCACATTACCGTAAACTATAATTTCCAGATAAAAATAAAAATTTGGTCAATGTTAGATCAACTTCCACCCATTTTGTAACATTTTACAACATTTCACAACACTGACACAACACAACACCAATAAATAAAAAAAAAACAAATCAACATACCCAAATTTCCATTTACCTCCCATGAACAACTTCATGACTTCAGCAACTTCTTGAGCCTGTAACAAACAACAAAAGAAATGAGTTAAAGCCAAACTATCACCTTAACACAGTTCTAACTAAAGATCCAATGCCAAAAACTCTCCAACAAGTACAACTGGCTATAAATGGACATTAATTTACTTCAGTTAAGTTACATATTAAAACTGTAAAAAAAACTTCAAGGTCCAAGTGTCTTCCCTTCCTTCAAAGAAGCAACAAAGTGTTAGGTGGATCCATGTTTTGGATTCATGGTTGCTTTAACAAGCAATTTCTGAGTCATCTTTAAGAAAAACCTTACCTTTAACCAAATGAGAAAAATGAGACTTTCAAGGACTTCAAGAAATTCTATTTTTAAATTCAAATTCAATTGTAAGGAGGAAAAACCAATTTATTTAGTGTTGGAGTCAATGTAATAAACTTATTTATTGAGTTATATTAGAAAATATATCAATTTTTTAAGAAATTTAAAAAATTTGCCGCGTAGTCAAAAACTTATTAATTTTTTTTAAATGAATGAATAAATTTGGATAATTATTGTTGGATTTATCTGATCATTTCCACACATTCAGGCCTTAAAATCAAAGCAAACAGATGTTATATTTTCTAATTATGATACATCCAGGCCATTGGACTGGAAATAATCAACACACTGACCTAGGAAAATAGCAAAAAGTAAAAAATTATTAAGAGAATTAATCTTAATGATGATAATAAAGGAAATAGTGATTTTTACCTGGGAAAAATGCAATTCATGTTGATGTAGAGAGTGGGAAAATGGAAATCAAAGGTTTGAAATAGGAAAAAAGTGAGTCGGCGGCGGCCGTCTGCTCTCCACAAAGGACAAGAAGGTGTGTTTCATAAGAAATAGGTCGAATCAAAACGAGGTCACTCACTTTAAGGAAGGGATATATACTTTTGCCTTCAATGGCATTGCTCTATAACTTACATTAACCTGCAGGTAAAGAATGTCATAAAAGTTGGATTTGCCGCGGACAACAAATTTTCCAGTTTTGCCATAAAAACCATGCAATTTTGAAGAAATTATGTATGTTGGGTACTTGGGTCATTGTTTTTTTTACTATGTTACTATAACAAATCCAATATTTACCATTCATTTGCAAAAAAAAAAAAATTATAACCATCATCTGCTACCATCTACATGTTTTGTTTTTATTTATGTTTGGCTTTATATAGAAATTTATTTTTTATAACCATCATCTGCTGCCATCTAAATGTTTTGTTTTTATTTATGTTTGGCTTTATAAAAAAATTTATTGCCAAAAACCACACCTCCATTAGATCATTTCCGCTTATTCTTTTCGCTTCAAGCTTAATGAACAGCTGATTAATGATTTTCACCAACCCAGGAATTAAGATTAAGGGATTTTAGAAAGTAAAAACCTTCAATGTGACTCAGGAATTACTGACATCTGTGGGGAAAAAATTGTAATGTCAAAAACTGGGTTAGTTTTTTCGCAATCTGAAGTTATGCGAAAAAGTTGCGTAGTTTTCGTAATGAATTTCTTCATTTGGTTTGATTAAGTGATCAGAAATGCAAATTAGGGAATGGAAAAAAAGAAATTTTAATGAGATTAGTGACCCATATCAAAGGGTTATTGAGTTCCAGTGATTTGATAAATAAACTCACAGATATTCTCACACATTGGAAAATGTGCATTTCGGCCGGATTCACATTTTTCTTGCTGGGATCTTCTTTGACAACAAATACTAGCACATTGTTGTAGAGATCCTTGAGCTCTGTGTTGGTGAATGCAGTGGGGTCACTGATCAGATGCAATGGAAAGCGTTCAACCACATCCTGAGAGAAATTTTTTTTAATGTATTTGTAAATAAAATTAATTATTTTTTGCCCTTACTCCATTTTCATAGTCTATTATGACTACATTTTTCTTGTCTAGTCTCAGTTGCATTTTTTTGGGTCCAGATTCCTGTGGTTTTCTCCATTTGCAGGAGGCGCCGTAAACCATCCGATGGATGCTGGATGCCTGGATAAAAGATGTGATGTCATTAAAAATTTTATGTTTTAGGAATTAAGCTTTAATTTGGTTAATTTGTCTATTGGAAATTTTCATGGAAATTTATTTTAAGAATCTGTTGGAAATTCAGATTCTATTTCAGTGCTGTATTACATTTTGTTTGATAACCGAAGCGAGTAATACAATACCATAAAACTTCAATCAGTCACATGACGTGATGTGTAATACATACAACATATAATAGAAAATCAGACAAATGAATTCCAACAGGTTACATTTCCAAATATCATGCATGATGTAATTTGAAAACATATGTCGGATGATTCATGACTGTCTCAGCTTTTCATTGAGATATTGATCGATAACTGCGCACTTCGCCGGATTAACAAGCCTCACCGGTACATGAATCAGTCTAATGTCAGGTTTAACATTGACTTCAAACAATGTGTTTTAACAGACCAATTTCCTCCTTTAAAATATCATAAAACTAGCATGCCGGACTTTCCGGCAATTTGTAATTCACGCGGCTAGCCAGTTTCGGAAAGTATTGGAAAGTTAGTTATAAAATAGGTAATGTATGATTAATGTTTGGAGTCACGCGTACCCACTGAAGTTTAGGGTTTGCTTACAGTGACCTTTGATAATGACATATAGGAAAAATCATCTACTTGTACTTTAAATAAAAGGGGTGTGATTAGTCTGGCTTACTTACGATGAAACATAAAATAATCTTTATTCAGATAACCTAACCTAAACTTAATAAATATAAATACAAATATATTATAATAATTTACAAACACCTTTTGCAATACTGTAATATACAGTACAATAATCACTAAGAATCCTATGCTGGTCTGCTATATTATTTGGATGGAGATGAAATATTGGGTTGTAACTCTCATCTGTGCTTTTATTGTTAGCATAGAGATTCTTTTCCCCACATGGTGATGAGATTGATTAATATTGTACAAGGTTACGATGAGAACAATAAAAGTCAATGTTGTATTCTGTGTGCGGACAGGAGATTTGGGTTCACTGGCTAACAGCAGAGTTAAGCAGAGAAGCCATCGCCCATATAAATATCTCTGACTTCCGGTCTCAACCAATGGTCAGTGCATGATGCACTGACCATTGGTTGAGACCGGAAGTTGGTTTCTATCCGCCGGGCAGATAGAAACCAACCCGAGATGCCAACAACCTAAAGATTAATAGTTTCATTTTCGAAAATAAGTTCAAAAATCATATGGTACCTAAAGAAATTTTACTTGTTTAATTTGTGTTGGCACATATCATCCCAATAGTGAACGGATCTGTTTGACAGTATGTTTGTTGTAAAAACCACATTTTTTCTTCAAAACCCAATGTGTATGTTTGTTGTAAAAACCACATTTTTTCTTCAAAACCCAATGATTGGATGCTATAGGATCTGTTTCTTGTAATTCAGTCAATGAACCAACGTTTCTAACATTTTGAGAAAAATTTATTTAGGTTCGTTTTCACCTTTAGTGAACCGGCTACACGTTGCATTTGCTTTGAATTATTAATTTTATTAATTGTTTATTTTTGATGCATTGTGGTACTGTGTTTTATATAATTTTTGCTTTCGTTTCTTGCGAACAGGTGATAGAT
>JAQFZO010002865.1:0-11077 GCA_034695885.1 Geophilus flavus | reverse complement strand
CAACGACTGATTCGATCGGTCCATTCGGTCAGTTTGTCATAATCAGTGTGTAATATTTTCACCGTTTGATGCAACTTCAGCGAGTCTTTGATTTCCATCTGCTGCACACGGTTTTTCAAAGATTTAAAATGAAGACTCAATAAGTACGTGACGAATACAAACAGAAATTTGCACACGATGTTAAACTGATACGACGTTACTATCCACACTGCAAAGAACAGTGGACTGATGTAGTACAAAGTGTAATCAATAGTTGTAAGAATCGGGAGAGTGTCGTTACCGCGCGTCTCGTTTATAAAAGGTAGTTCGTCATTAAAATACTGGTAAAGGTCTGAAGAGATGATGTAAGAAATGGCGATGAATTCGAAAAAGAGAAACACCAGGAGCGTTTTGTAACATTTTTGGAGGTTTTCTAGTGGCAATCGATGCAAAATTGTCGTGAAAATGTGAGAGATTTCGTGTCTTCGTTTGTGTAGAAAATACAGACAGTTCGTGGCTTGAAGCATCGTTATGGGTGCCGTCAAAACTCTCGATGCGTTGCCGACTGATGGAAAAGTGATCAAATACTCAATTCCCCAGTAAACGTAGTAAACATTTGATATCGCTTGCACGATTGCGAAGATTATCACACAAAATTTGCTGCATTTTATCGAGGTTGCGTTTAAAAATTCAATTCCCGTAAGGTAGAAGATGCATTTCCAGATTGAGTGAATTTTCTGTCGATATTCAGAAGAAAATTTGTTCATGGTGTGACCTGAGTGGGAAAAATTGAAGTGAAAAAAATGAATGAATCAAAAATAATTATCTGTACATACATTTGATGAATAAAGCAGCAACAGGTATTTTCAGCCAACAGTTTCTCACCACTAGTTAGATACTGGGGTCTAACTACTTAGTTGTGTTACTTCTGTATGTCGGAACTTTTCCTCAGCAGTTATTATATTTTGCTTAGGAGCCATTTCTGGGGCTGATGATCTTGTGACAGTAGAATGAACAGTTTTATGCACTGTGTCTACATTTACTCACTCCAATATTGCGCAATGTATGTAGAGTTTGTGCACACTTTTTGCGAATAACTTTCTATACAATGTGCAGCATTCAGCAGAGCCATTTTTAAGAGGAATCCATCCATGTTTGTTGTGTCGTAAGTTGAAGGTGACTCGAGAATTGCTGCCCATGCAGTAGCTAAAAATGCCGAGGGAGATTGGCTCAAATGAAACTGATGATTAGATTTCTAAAGGAACTCTTAGAATAGAATTGGTTATTGATACTTAGCTAAATATAACCAGCTATCTAAATATAAACATGTTATGCTTGGAGGCATGGTGATTTAAAGTAACTTAAATTGTGCTGAATAAAAAAGTTGAGATTATTACAAATGCGTCCCTATTTTCCATACACGCTTACACAAGAGCTTGCACTTGATGGAGATTTCCATCTCGGGTATTACAAATTTCACTGGCTTGAATGGGATTAGGAAGTGTCAATACCCCGTCTGAGGCTTATACGTTTTTTTTTTGACCATAAAAAAAAAAACATTTTCAAGGCACAATTGGATAAATTTGAGATTTTTATTTTTATTAACGTTTAAAAATCAGTAAATGTCAATAAATTAATTAAAATCTTCTTACGGTGATTGGTATAGAACTATAATGTACGTCAGGATGGTTCCGAGTGCCTTAAAAACACAAAACAGAGAAAAATCCTTATGATATACAGTGTGATGTTCAAACCAATGTCGTCGATCGATTTTATCGTACAGTGATAATACTAGTTTTGCTCATCACAAATACCCCATGAACGTCGATTCCTACGGACTGGAGAATGTATTCTTGCATGAACAACATCTGTTGCATCTTTGTTTTCATTTCGCGGTAAAAACGTGGGCTCTAAGAACACATTAACAGTAATTGGTTATACTGTAATTCAACACAGATCTCTCACCTGATTACCAGCTTTACTGCGCGAATGTCTCATCAACGAGTTGATGGCCACCGCCGCATTTTCGGCCTTCAATTTTGGAAAATAAATTACAAATCATTTATTTCGTGTGAAAATTTAAAATTTTATATGATTTGTATACCTGCGTGTAAATATCCCCTCCGAATATGAAAACCATAATCAATTTACAAAAATCATTGATGGCGTAATAAAGAAACGAATTTGTGATGGAAAAATTCGATTTTAAAGCCCGAAAACAACAACAAATGTTGACGATGTCTCCAACGATCCACAGAGCCAGTATGGGGGAAAATCCACGACTCGTTTGATTGGTCCATTCGGTCAGTTTATCGTAATCATTTTGCAATTTCTGTACAGTTTGATATAACTTTAGCGAGTCCTTGATTTCCAATTGCTGTACACGGTGTTTCAACGACTTGAAATGAAGACTTATTAAATTCGTCACGAACACGAATAAAAGTTTACACAAATTATTAAAGAGATAAGAAGTCAATATCCATAGTACTGTAAGCGTCGGACCGGCGAAAACACTCGGGGTTTTGGTGTAATAATTAGCCGTTTCTGAAATTACGAGAGTTTCGATACCACTTGTGTCATTTTCGTACGTTTCGGTAAAACCGGAAGTAAAACCCTCGTGTAAATCACCCGCAATAATGCAACAAATGGCGATGAATTCAAAGAGGAAGAGGAATAACAGTAGTCTGAAACTTCGTCGTAATTTTTCTACTTGTAAATGATCCAAGACGGTTGTAAAAAATCGAGAGAATCGACGTCGTCGTTTGTACAAGAAGTACAGACACGTGACGGATTGCGTGACAGTGATGGGGGTCGTCAGAAACCTCGATATGGTGCTGATGGACGTTTTGTCGATCATTTCTGTGGTTCCCCAAGTTAATCCATAAGCGTTTCCTAACATTTGTGCGATCACGAAGGTTATTATGCGAAACTTGTCGCATTTTGTTGTTGTCGAAGTTTCTTTGAGTGTTGAAATTCCCGGGATAAAAAAAATCCATTTCCAGATCGATTGAATTTTGTTTTGGTATTTGGAAGAAATCTTTTTCATCCTGATCTGATGCAGAAAAATTTGGAATTAGTTGAAAACAGAACGGAAATACGGTATTAGTTAAGCCAATGGCTAAACAGCTTGAAAAACCGTGACGTGATTGGAATGAGCAAAAACAAATAAAAATTTTAATATTTTAGACAGACACTTACTTACCTTTAAACAGAGGAGTATTCAAGATCAACCAGAAAATTCAACTGAGATGTTTTTCATTTGGAAGTAAGCCAAGCCTTACCTCCAATAAAAATGTGGTGTTATCCGGTGAAGTGCAAAACACGAATGACTTTTTCTTTACATAGCTGTTGTGTTCACCATCGTGGGCGTGATGGATGATAAATGATTGACTTATTAATTAGAGTTTCAAAGGGAGTAACTAAACACTCATTTCAATTACGATATTAATTTTTTTCTCTCTCGGTGGAATTCCTCAGTAGCAATTTTCAGTGTTATGGCTTCTCACCACTAGATGTCTGGATGAGGCAGTTAAAAGATATTGATGACAGACAGATTGGATATCCTTGTCGGGGAACGAATTTTACAGAGAATTCAAAATAGAACTACAAGTACATGTTAAGTGATTAATATAATTTTATTAACGTTTAAAATATCAGTAAGTGGCAACAAATGACAACTTTCTAAAATCTTATAGGATGATTGATTATTGTTAGCATAGCATGTAAAAGGAGAAGTAGGGAAACTCTTTAGTTTCCCATGTTGCCACTTGTTGTGACGCTACTGTAGATTTTTGCTGGAGTTTTTTTGGGATTTAGCATGTATTAGAGTGTGTACAAGTTACAGTACAGCTACAAAATGGCGTTTTATACGCGTAAACACACACTAATACATATGCTAAATCCCAAAAAAATCCAGTGGTGGCGCTGCTGTAGAGTTTTGCTGCGGCAACAGGGAAACTAAGGAGTTCCCTACTTCTCCTTTTACGTGCTATGCTGTTAGACAAATAATTTTTATCTCGTTCTATCTCGTTAACGGGCCAAGAGCAAAAGTTTCAATTAGAAAGTTGTAGAACACCCTAAACGTAGTCTAAAAATGATGTTGCTTGATCAAGTAATAACATTTTTAGACTAAGTTTAAGGTGCTCTACGACTTTCTAATTGGAACGTTTGCTCTAGCTCGGCCCGTTAACAAAATAGTAAATGAAAAGTGAATTGTTGCAAGTCTGGCAAAAAATTTGTTGGGCTATTGAATTCGGCATCCATTCTTTACTATATAGGCTACTCTTCTCGAATTTTGTATAGTGTGGATGGTTTTCTAGAAAATTGACTGGTTTGTCTTAAAATTAACACCTTGCATGTCTGGTTCGATGAAGGTCTGTTATTTACAGTATATAAAGAAATATGCATAAAATATACACGTGTGAAATCCAAAAACAATTTTATTTGCAGCAAATATAAATTATTTACGCATGTAACTGCGAAACTTTACAATTACCACGCATTTCAACAAGTTTACTGTTAATGGCTGTACCAAGTTTGGCTCGATCTGAGTTGGGGAACTTCTGTATCGTTGCTTCTAAAATACAAAAAATATATAGTTTGAATGCAATTTATAATTTCATTAATAAATTTCTAACTTACGATACATTGCCTCGACTTTGTGTTTGTCAAGTGCCTCCTTTGAACCACCGCCCCTTAAATTACTCTTGAGCAATGTTTGCTCGTCAAACACCAAAAGTAACAGTTTTCTGATGAAAGTAGTACACTTATCAATATGGTTTAGTGACAACCATGGTAGAGAGTCTACATAAACTTGTGATCCCTGGAATATTTCAACCTAAATATACACAAAAACATTAGCTATTATTCAAAGCTAAAGAACAAATTATAGTGGGAATTTATTTACTATATGGTACCTCATTTCTAGGAATTTTTCTTTCTGGAGGCTCAGCTTCATTTACTTCTGACGACTTGGATTCTAGTACTGCGTCACATTTGGAAAGTACATTGGGGATCGTTTCAAATAACATTTCTTCCAGTTTTTTAATATGCAGTGTTTTTTTGTCACACTCTTTGCAAACCTATATGCAATACAGAAGGAAAATTATTTTTTCAATAGAATATATTAATCATAAACTCAATTACCAGTGGTTCATCCTTTTTTAGCTTGCTTTGCAATGATCCAGAGGAATACTTTTTCCATATCTCTTTTTGAATTTTACTGGCACTTTTTGGGTTAACTTTTTTAACCTATAGAAGTAAACTTTATTCTATTCAAATTGCTCTACGTATGGTATAATTAAATAGTACAATGCATGACAAAACTTGACCAAGGGACAAATTTTTGATCTTTTAAAGAACTACAAGAATTAAAGAAAAAATATTTAATATAGCTTCACCTAAATATTTTTGGCGATCGCTTGCCTGCAACGCAAATTTAACACTGTTGCAGGCAAGCCATTACGGTAACACAAAATTTTAGTTTTTATTTAAAAAAAAATTCTTATAGATCAAAAATTTGACCCTTGACAAAAAGTTTTGGAATACCTTCACTGTATTACAAGATTATAATTATACCTGTGTTTGTTTCTTACGCTCTAATGCTTCGAAATCTTCTTCGTCGCCATTCGTATATTCCGAATCTGACCGACTTTTTTTGGTCGGGCTTGGAGTTACAAGTATTGTGTCCTTCACATACTTTTCCATGGCTGCTTTTGAAGCTAAAATATAAAAATGGCACAATTATTATCATTTGCATAACAATCACTGCAAAAAATTTCAGCTTTATAAAAGTAATTTTAACTGCGTACATTTGTACAATTCTGCAAAACGTGATAGATGATGTTTAAATCTGAATTTATATCTATTTTAAATGGTTTTAGTAAATTCAATTTTGTAAATCTGATATAAAGCCAAGGATCTATTACTTATCCGATGGTCTATTACTTAGACTAAACCACAAGAAAAGGTTGTAAAGGCCAGATTTGCCCACAAATTTACATCACATTCAACACGTGTAATGCTGAAATTTTTTATAGTGAATACAGATTTAGTTTACTAGATGTTTTTAAAACGTGTGCCCAATATTTGGGCCAAAATCTCGATTTGGGCTTTTTCCCCGCTTTCCAGTCAATTATGAACACGTTCTTCTCTTCACCATCACCATTGCCATCATTAAACTGTCTAATCCAGGTGGTTGGAATAACTGTGAGGGTATCTTTATCACCACCCTCAATCCATTTGATCGCAGCATATCTCATCTAAAATATTAATCAAAATTCAAAACTTAGAATATAATATAATTGTTGGAAAACAAGTTAATTCCTTGTTTTTGTGAAGACAAGCAATGAGTTTACTGGTGTTAGTAACACTTGTTGTGGAGCTCTCTATATTTATTTTGTGCTCTTGCGAGTTACTCAGACCATGTCCACGTGATTTTTGAAGTTCTGTTGCCACAGGACCTGTCAGAGAATGAATGTTCTTCTTACTTTACCGCTAAATGCACGAATAAACCGGCTGGTTATTTTATATAATTGTTTAAGTCTATTCGACTATTCTACACGAGCTGACATTTCCAAGGAAGTTCCAATGCAGTGATAACTCCGGCATTAGCCGCTGTAATTAGACTCGGGCCGCCATAATGATGACGTCGGTATTCAGGATAACGTAACGTCTGTACATCCAAGATGGCGACGACCACAAATCGAGTCTGCTATTCCCATCCAACCTGTTTTATACACTGCGTATCCAGAATGAGAGCTAACAAAGTTAGTTGTTTTTATGACAGGAGAGGAGTTGTGACATTTGATCGGGTAGTCATCGTTGGATTGAGCCGTGGAATGGAATGATAGCGAGTGGATGTGTGATAAGTGTGATTTGTGCATCGCCAGTGTTTATTTCGTGCTATTGAAGAACAACCGTGAGTCGACTCGTCGGTGTTTGTGAATAATTTTATTCGATTCGGCTTGTCATATGTGATATACGTGAGTACTTTTAATGGCGTGATAAGTCATAATAATTTTGAAAACAGTAGTTTTGGTGCCGACCAAACTTTCGTCCAATTGGGCGCGATTGTTTCGGCGATTAAGTTTTGAAATTTACGTTTAGATCCAGATAACACAACGTTGAATCTTGGTTTTTTTTCAACATAGAATGTTGAAAAAACATTGCTAATGTCATTTTTTTTAACCTTTAACATTGTTCAAATGTTCATTCAATGTTCATTCAATGTTATATGTTGTATGTTATGTGTTGGTGCTAACATTCACTCACTGATTATGAATGTTGATTAATCTAACATTAAACAAACAGCATTGAAACAACATTTCTTTAACATTAAATGTCAACCAATAACATTCAAACATTCAAACAATACACATCAATGGTAAATCAACAAATGTGTGTTATCTGGGGATACAGACCAGTTATCGAGTGGAAATACGTCAAAGTGTTTTGTCATTGATTCAATTAATTCTTCATTGCAAACTACAGTTTGATTGTAAGCAATATATTTTTTCATCACAACTTCTCTTCTAATTGTGTTAATCGCTAAAAATCGGTAAAAAACTTTTGCGATTACACAAGCGCACAGGTGGGACTATTCATCTCATTGGTTAATGCCAAATCACGTGGTTATTGTAGTGTTGGAACAGGAACCATGCTTGACAGATTGGTTGGTTATCCCATAATCACACAATCGAGAACTCATAAAATCGACTGATTTATCAAGACCCCTAATGTAATGTTGTGTGCTTTGTTTGGTTTAGAGATTGTTGCTGCTCCCATCCAGTGATAACATTTGGCTGTAGTTATTGTTGTAGTTGGAAAGTGTCGCTATGGTAATATCTAGTTTGAATAAAGACAAGTTTACTGGTATTCTTTGTGTCGAGTCATGTGGGTTTGGGCTTTCCTGCTTAACATCATGGCAGTGAGGCCTACCCATTTGTTCACATCTGGATTAACAGATAACTAACATATTTATGGGCAATAAATGATTCTACAGTCTTAAAATATAAAGTTACATTTCTCTTCATAAATCCGTAGATTTTAATTAGATATAAAATATATGCTAAATTAACTGGGCATTATATTTCCTTCATACTTATAACATTCCATTTCTTCAGTAATAAAACACATTCCACCAGCAAAAAAAACATATGGAAAGTATAGGAAATTGAAATGGAATAAATTTGATTTTTATTATTAGCAAGTGCAAAACCTCTATTCTGCTAATATATGATCAACATACATTATGTGTGACAATTATACATGCAGTATGTTTGTTGTATGGACGTTTTGTCGATCATGTCTGTAGGCCCCCAAGTTAAAACATAAGCATTTCCTAGCGTTTGTGCGAAACTTGTCGCATTTTATTTTATTGTTTTTGAAGTTTCTTTGAGTGTCGAAATTTCCAGGATATAAAAAGTCCAGATCAATTGAATATTGCTTTGGTATTTGGAAGAAATCTTTTTCATACTGATCGGATGCAGGAAAATTTGGAATTAATTGAAAACAGAACAGTGTTACGGTATTAGTTAAGCCAATGACTAAACAGCTTGAAAAACCGTCAAGTGATAGGAATGAGAAAAAACAAATAAAATTTTTAAAATTTTAGACAGACACTTACCTTTAACAG
This sequence comes from Geophilus flavus, assembly GCA_034695885.1. Taxonomy (NCBI): domain Eukaryota; kingdom Metazoa; phylum Arthropoda; class Chilopoda; order Geophilomorpha; family Geophilidae; genus Geophilus; species Geophilus flavus. The sequence goes on along the minus strand of JAQFZO010002865.1, from coordinate 2,463 downwards.
AGATATTAAAGATCAATCAGAAAATTCAACTTAGATGTTTTTCATTTGGAAGTAAACCAATTCTTGCCTACCTCACATTCACTTAAAACTCGAGTAAAAATATGTGTGTTATCTGGTAAAGTGCAAAACACGAATGACTTTTCTTTTACATAGCTGTTGTGTTCACCGTAGGCGTGATGGATGATAAATGTTTGACTTATTAATTAGAGTTTCATGGGGAGTAACTAAACACTCATTTCAATTACGATATTAATTTGTTTTTCTCTCGGTGGAATTCCTCAGTAGCAATTTTCAGTGTTATGATTTCTCACCACTAGATGTCTGGTTGGGGCAGTTAAAAGATATTGATGACAGACAGATTGGATATCCTTGTCAGGGAAATGAATATTGTGCGAAACCTTACACTAATTTTATAGAGAATTCAAAATATAACTACGGTATGTGTTATTGTGATTGATATAATTTTATTATCGTTTAAAATATCAGTAAGTGGCAACAAATAACAACCTTCTAAAATCATCTTATAAGATGGATTACTGTTATTCGAATAATTTTTATTAACATTTAGACATCAGTAAAAAGACAACAAATAACAACTTGACTTTTCTAAATCTTCTCAGGGTGATTGATACAAAACCACAATATATGTCAGAATGGTTCCCAGTACCTTACGAAAAACAAACAAAATAATTTTTGATACTGACAGGTTTAATGGGGATTGGAAACAATTTTATCATACAGTTACAACGCTTGTTTGGTTCATCACAAATAACCCATGCACATCGATGCCTACTGACTGGAGAGTGAGTTCTTGCATGAACAACATCTGTTGCATCTTTGTTTTTATTTCGCGGTAAAAATGAGGACTCTTAAAACAAATATTGTATAGTTAGTTTTAAACGTAATTCAACTGGGATATGCAGGGTGGAATAAAAGTCAGAACCCGGCCAAATAATGGGTGGTATGAATAAAAAAGAGCAAATGCTTTTACTTCAATTTTTGAATAAAAATTTCAAGCAAAATGGTTTTGCTAAATTAGTAAATTCAAAAAATTGAAGCAATTTCTTCAAAATAGTAGCTTAAATTGTAGGAAAGGCTAATTTTTAATAGAGCAAAACCATTTTGCTTGAAATTTTTATTCAAAAATTGAAGTTAAAGATTTGCTCTTTTTTATTCATACTACCCAATGTCTAAATGGTTAAAGATGATTAAAATCTGTTTGAACGAGTTAATGGTTGTTCCACCCTGGATAGTTTCTCACCTGATTAATGACTTTGCTGCAGGATTCTCTTATCAAAGAGTTGATGGCGTTTGCCGCATTTCCCGCCTATAATTTTTGAAAATAATTTACAGCAACAAATATTCTTACTTAAATTTAAATCGTTTCTTACCTCAGTGTATATATCACCTCCGTACTTTAAAATTAGGATCAGTTTAAACAAATCGTTGATGGTATAGTAAAGATACTCGTTTGTAAAGGTGAAATTCGGTTTCAAAGCCCGAAGAAAAAAACAAATGTTGACTACGTCTCCACCGATCCACAGAGCCAACATGGGAGAAAATACGCGACTCGCTAGATCGGTCCATTCGGTCAGTATATCGTAATCGTCATGCAAGTTTTTCATGGTTTGATGCAAGATCAGCGAGTCGTTGATTTCCAATTCCTGCACACGGTGTTTCAAAGATTTAAAATGTAGACTTATCAAACTCGTTACGAACACGAATAGAATTTTACACAAGTTATTAAAGAGAGTACAAGTCAAAAGCCACGATACTAAAAGCGTCGGACGAATGTATGAATTCAAGATTGGGGATCTATTTTCCATTTTAAACACCGTTTCTATATAACCCGTTTCGTTATTATGCATTTCCGCACGAATTAATGCATCGTACATATTAAACGAAATGTCGCAACAAATGGCGACGAATTCAGAGAAGAGAAGGAATAACAGTAGTCTGAAACTTCGTCGATGGTTTTCTGGTGTTAGATGGTTCGAAAAGGTCGTCAAAAAACGAGAGAATTGATGCCGTTGTTTGTGCAGGATGTAGAGACACGTGACTGCTTGAGTGATCTCGATCGGGTTGGTCAGGAACTGCGATATGGTGCTGACGGCTGCATTGTCGATCATTTCTGCGAATCCACAGGTTAAGCCGTACGCATTTGACAGCGTTTGCACGAATACGAAGGTGATAAAGCGGCACTTGTCGCATTTTGATGTTTCCGAAGGGTCTTTGAGTATCGAAATACCCAGGATGTAAAAGATCCATTTCCATATTGATTGAATTCGAGTTTGGTATTTGGAAGAGGAAATTCTTTCCATCGTGAGCTGTTGTGTGTCCGTGGGAAAAGTGGAAAAGTACCGTACAGTAAAATTAATTTGGATTAAAAGCCGGAGTATTTATTGTTAATCTTTAACAAACAGCAATGAATTACATGATTGATGAATGATGATGTTAGTTCGC
>JAQFZO010002864.1:0-11079 GCA_034695885.1 Geophilus flavus | reverse complement strand
CATCGCTTCAGCTCTAGGGTAGGGATTTTTGTGTACATTTGTCACCATTGTCGGTAATCCGCTCCAAAATCGCGACCCGGTACTCCGAGGGTTAAGACAAGACATTGAAAGTGTCTATTATTTCAGAAGATAATTTTGACTTATAGACATGAAAAGGCACCTGAACATTTTAGTCACTGCCTATATAGTTCCCTAAGTAAGGGTAGCCTACTACTCACAACCTTTCTCATATCCTATCTGACTGCGAAATCAAGACACGTTTTTCTGATTGAAATTGTTGTAACTACTTTAAACTGTTTGTATTGAGACACATAAAATATAAACCTGCATACACGTTTTTACAATATGGCAAAACATGGTGTACCTACCCTTACACCAAAAACTACACCAATTTTAACTGGACTGATTAATCGATAAATTTGTTTCGCCATTTTTGTCGGCTTTTCCGACAGAACCTAATTAAACATAACCACTTAACCATATCTAGTTAGAAAACATACCAGGAAAATGAAAATTCATTTACTTTTCATCCTGACCATTTTCTTCGCTGCGAATGTCTTCCGAGTGACTGCCAATCCATCCCTTTTGACCATAGGCCAAGACATTGGTAAAGGAATTAAAGTTATTAATCACTTGCAATCGATTTACACGAAGGCAGGCATCAGTAAGTCATGTAGAAATGACATAAACCATATCATGGCCAGCTTGAAGTCATTCAAACCGTGGGCTCTTCAATGTAAGTGTCATTTCGACTTTACTCAGTGAAGAGAGTCGAGTTTTTCATTGTTTTTCAGGGTTGAATTCGATGGACCTTTTCCCGGTTGGAATCACACGAGGGAATTTCATGTATTTGCCTGGAAGTTACGATCAATGTTTGGACGTGAAGGAGGTCGGAATTACATCAAAATATTGCATGACTGAAATATTTGTAAGAGTCGTATGTTGCTGACAATTTGCAGTCTTCACTCATCAGGGTAAAGATAGAATACGGTACAGAGTTTTTAGATTTAACATTGTGTTCCAGTTGGATTATACTCCGGAGGTAAAGGAATTTTTAACGACGGTTTGGCTGCAGACAGATGGTATGAATCCATCAGACGTAAGAAATAAATTAGGAGTATTCTGTACCTAATCATGTTTTTTGTTAATTTCGTCGAATGCCCATTTTAGGTCCCTATTTTACTAAAAGTTTTTGAAAACACTACACGCACGAATATTGGACTTTGCGTACCGTCCATGTGCTCGGTGGAAGACATTCAAACTCTTACAAATAATTGTAAGTATTTTATGTGAGACAGACATCAAGCTGCGGAAATTGAATACTAATTTTTATTTATTTTACTGCATGTTCGAATCAGTCATTGGGTCTATTGCACACGTCGATTCGGTTTCATGTCAAACTACCGAGTCAAAACCTTTGGATTCGTCAGCCATAGCAATCATGTACGTACTGTCATATTTCGGATGTATCTCGTTCGAAATTCCCATTTTTTCAAAATTTTCAGCATCATCCTCTTACTTTTTGGACTTTTGGTGACCACGGGGAGTCTGATTGACCTGATCCAGAAATACAAAGGTGACGCCATGCCAGCAATGATGACTGCAAACAGTAAGTACAAGTATCGATTACAAAAAATCATCACCTTCCAAACGATGTTTTTGTTTTCTTTTAAGCTTTTACATCCAAATTAGTTGAATTTTCTGCATTTTCGAGTTTCGCTGAACTATTTTCCACCGACCCGAAAAATGAAATCCGGTGTATGCATGGACTAAGAGTCATGAGTATGGTTTTAATAGTCATCGGTCATGTTATGACCATATCGATTTCGGATGTTACCATTTGGAGTAGGAACATTTCTTTACTCGACGATGAAAAATTGTTTTATTGACAATGTGATTCTTCCAACAGGCAATGCAGTCGATTTTCAACAACTAAAAAAAGGCTTTCTTATTGAAATACTAGCAAACGGTGCTGTCACTGTGGACACTTTTTTCTTCATGAGGTAATGCATTTCACTTAGATTTCGAAGAACAAATAAAAATTCTGATTTTTCTCATTTCAGCGGTTTCCTCGTGACCTTCTTGTTTTTGAAAAAAATTACAAAACTAAAGAAATTGAGTATTTGGCAATTCTATCTTCACCGATACATGAGGTACGTTTGACAAAATTCATCTTTGCCAGTGTCTTTTGAATGTTGATTCTCTCCACGACCAAACAGAATCGCGCCTCTTCCTGCAATTATCATTGGCATAGTTGCTGGGTTGTTGCCATATATGGGATACGGTCCACGATGGACCGAAATAGAGAAAATGTCGGAAAGTTGCAAAGATAATTGGTGGGTTAATTTGTTGTTCGTTACAAATATATTCCAGCTGTTTGGATGGCCGATTGTAAGTGATTTCGAGTAGGCGGACAATTCTTGGTATAATTATATTTTGATTTTCAGTGTGATCAATCCCCTTATTGGTTTGTGTCTGCAGATATGCAATTGTATGTGATGGCACCGGTGATATTATATCCCCTATACAGGTATTGAGTAAACTTGTCACACTTTGGCTATTGGCTTTAGATAAATGTCTGCAAATGTCTGCATTTATCAAATTTTACTGTATACATTTTGCTTTTGCAGGAAAAAATACATTGGTGTAATCATCGCTGCAATTATAGCCATCTCAGCTATAATTGCTGATGCAGTCGTTACTTACGTTTATGACCTTCCTGGTAATGAGGATTTTTTCCATCTACGGTAAATGATCACGTGGAATTTCACAAGTAAAGAGATAATTTCCAGAAATTATTGATTCACGAGTGGAATTTGGGTTGAGAATTTTACGAATCAAGTTAGTGACCAGTAGAAACAGAAAATCTGATTGGCTCATTTCTGATGTCTCTTCTGTTTCTATACTGGCCATTGAGTGATGAGTGGAATTCTCCATGTAATGGACCAATAATGTACTGATTGCTGATCATGACCAGCATTCGATTGAACTGGATTTATTTCTCTTTCTCCAGAACGTTTGCAAAACATCACGAGTATATGGACAAAGTCTACCGTCTACCGTATTCCGCTGCAGGTCCATATATAGTAGGAATGATGACGGGATACCTCATGTTCCGGCTAGGCAAGGCACCACGGACACTCAACAAAGTAATATATTGTTTGCACCAAACAAAGAAAATCAATGCCACATTGGCACAGTCATTGATATTCTTTGCATCAAATAGAGCATAAACTAATCTGGTTCAAGATGCGGTGGATTTGTTGCGCTTAGTCAAGTATTAAACAAATTAATTTCAAGAACTACTAACAGCTTGTGTTAGTGGCAAATAAAATATAGAGGTAAGAAGTAAATTGCAACGAAGTCCCTTTGCATACGAATAAAGAACTTAGGATCGGACTTCTGAATGTGCGGTGTGCTGCCCAGTCCCGACTGTGCAGGGAAAACAGCCAGCTTGTGTTATCTGAATGAGTAATTTTGATAAAACTTTGTTTACTAGAAAGAATTTTGATCTAAATTAGTCAATTTTCATTACGGAAAAAGGTGAATTACTATAGGGTAGGGATGAGAATGGGACCATTTTGATAGTCCCGATCCCAAATTTTTTTTACTCCTTAGTCCTGTTCTCATCCCTAGTTAAAGGTGAACCAGATAAGAAATAGCCACTAGGTGTGTTCAATATTAAAAATTAAAATCAAATTCTGATTTTGATTTTGTGATGCAACTTTCGTCTCACATCGCTATTGCATAGCTGCAATAGCTGATAATTGATTTTTATCCACTTAAAACTTAATTACGCTAATATTTACGTCACAGTTGTGACGTTTCTCACTTCAACTGATGGATAAGTGAAATAATCAAAATAAAAATAAAATCAATTCTTTCGGTCAGTGATCATATATCGTTTTTCTGCAAGATTTAATTTAGAATGTCGTGAAAAACGTCACGATTATGACGTAAATATTAGCATAATTAAGATTTGAAGGGATAAAAACAAATTAGTTGCTGTTGCAGCTGCGAATTAGTGAAGTGATGACGAAAATTACATCACGAAAATCAAAATCAGAATTTGATTTTGATTTTTAATATTGAACACATCCTAATGTGTTTGCCATGGTCATAAAAATAAATATGCACAGGTGTTTGAAAACAGTAACCATCCTCGATTTGTTGTTTCTTTTTTCATTACAGAAATTGGTAACATTGGGATGGATATTGGCCACCGCTTGCTTCCTCAGTGTGTATTTTGGCTATCATTATTACTCAGCCAATCCAGTCATTCCATCGATGTTGGTACGATGTCTGTACAGTGCATTAGCGAGAACGGCATGGGCAGCCAGTATTGCTTGGTTCGTGGTGGCCTGTCAGTGGGGTTACGGTGGAATAGTTAACTCCATTTTGTCTTTGAAAGTATTTATGCCACTACAAAAACTAACATTTTGTGTCTACCTAATACACAGCAACGTGATTTTGGTGTACTTCAAAACTAGGCAAACTAGTACTCACTTTGATGTCTTCTCAGTACTAGTAAGTATCAGACAAAAGGTCAAAAGTCAAGCATTGTATGAGAACAAAACACATGAAAAATGATTGACGTGTTGGAGGGGGCAAAGCTAGCTTTCCCTTCCAAAAAAAAAAAACAAAGTGTTTAAGTTTCAAATTAATTACATTATTTTAATTTCAGCTATTGCTTTCTGTTGGCATTGTCATGACCTCCTTCACCCTGGCCGTACCATTTTACATTTTTATCGAGTCGCCAATAAAGACATTTTGGAATCTGGTCTTATCACGGAAATCAAAGCAACTGAATGACGATGAACAGATTCCGTATAATTATATCAAACTTATGCAGTTAGATGTTGATGATGCCATGTTGGAAAAGGCAGAAAAAATAAATCCTAATAAATAATTGAATAGAAATGTGTGTCTGGACTTATTTTTCACTTAAATTGTTTATCACACCTAACCATGAAATATGAATTACACGTTCAATGCTTCCAATCAATAAATGTTTGGCTAAAGTAAAATTATTTTATTTTTAGGTTGTAATTTATTATTTTATCTGCAATGGTTTTAAAGGAAAAAAGATCAAGTTCTGTATGAACTTGTATATGGAATCCCTCAGAGGTAATGTTCTCTTGTTTTACTTATTATATTTTATATTTTAACAATCTATACACATGGACTCGGAAATAGCACAAGTTGCTTAATAATAATTTCAATTCAGATTCAAACTCACAGGAAATCCAAAAGCCTAAAATGTATGCGTTTAAAATGAATAAAGAATATTCAAATCAAACTGTTTTTTCTGTCACGCAAAAACTCTGACTGAGCATATAAAAACCCTGAACAAAATAGTATCACATCACTTTCAAGCTTCAACCAACCCGAGTTGAAAAAAAAATAAATTCAAGAGTTTAATTGTAGACTGATTTTGATATTTTTTAATTCCAAAAAAAATGAAGTGTTTTTTCATCACTGGGTGGGTCCCTTGCTTTGTAGCTGCCAAGGAGTCAAAGCAGGGGGTGGTCGAGAAAGTGATGGTCAAGATAAATCCAAGAGTGAATTTTTGGGAGATTTTCGAAATTCCTTTGCCAATGTCAACATGAACCAACATATAGATGAAATGTTGCAGCATTTAATCTAAAAATGTGTGTAATTTATTTACTCACAATAAAAATTACTTTAAGTGTAAAAAATGCATTATTAAGTTGAAAGTGAGAGATTTCAAATTTTGCTACAAGGGTTGGCAATGTCACTTGCATCAATAGAGGGTATATTCATAAAAATCGAAAAAAGCAAACAAAAAATTATGGTTAGCACTCAAAATCTACTTTCAACATTTCCTATTCCAATTTATCATAAATCAATACCAGATGGCATTTATGATCAAAACCAATGATTTTATACAAATATGCATAAAAAACTACATTTTCAACAACGTTTTTTTATTGCAATTTTAATTAATTACACATTTATTTTCCCATGGATGTCCATCCAGTTCTGATAAAAGAAAAAATAAATTTTACATCATTTTAAAAAACATCAAAAATCCCTCACAACATCTTACCTGCACTGTTCCCATTCTTTGATGCATTTTTCATCATTAGTTCCACACCTGTGGGGACATTTCTTAGCCAAACAAAACTCCATATCGACTTCAGTAACATATTGCCTCTTCCTATTATGCCAGAAATAGCATCAAATCATTTATACAGAGTAATCACAACAAAACAAAGTCAACTAAACATCAAATACTCACTCGCAGACATGTTCCCAGAGAAACACGCATGGGTTGTCCAAAATTTCTCCATCACTGGCACACACGGGGGCGAGGAATCGATTACAAACCATGTTACATGGTGTGTCAGAGCATTGGTCCCAAGAAACGGGATAAACCGGATATGGAACTTTGCTGATTAAAAATAAAAATGAAATTCACAGTTGCACTTTACAATTTCGTCTCTGGAGTGTGCTGTGCTGTGAATTTTTCTTTCTCACCCGTAAACTTCGTCTTTCATATGACACTCATTGTAATACATTTGTCCATTCGATCCACATACGGGTTTTATTGGGCTCCAGCCATTGCATGTTGCAGCTGTAATGAAGAGTGTAAGAGAAACTGGCTATACCCTTGGACAAAAACTTCCTTCAATTAATCATTTTCACCAGACCTTATGTTTGTTACTATTTATAAGCTTATTTATCTTACTTGTTTTTTCTTATTCTAATTGATTGTGTGTTCCATCTCGGTTTCTGTAGCTTAAATGTGTCTGGTCTTTTTAAGTTAATTATGATTACTGCTGCCACCAGATGGTGTTCCTATATGAGCTAAGTGAATGTTTTTGCCTACTTCTACTCTAGTGGTGGTGAAAATAATTAATCGAAGGTGGTATGATTTTTGTCCATGGGTTGTACTACCTTCGGCATATGCGATTCCCAAAACCAAAACTGTGAAGTAGAAATACATTTTTACAGAAGTTGTTGTTTGGAAGATGGATTCAAGTGAATTTGCTTTCGGATTCAGTCTTTTATAAAGACTGGCTGTACTCTGTATTTATTTAGCTGGTGTTGTTGATTATGGTGAATTGAAGATGATTTTCAACAACTCAACATTTGAATTGAATATAAAGGGAATGTATGATGGAATTTTCTAGTGCTAATTTGGATGTTTGCTGAAGTAAAACCAGATGACTCAAGCAAAATGAAAAATGTTTTTTGGAATTTTATAAGTTCTGCGTTCTTTGCATGTGTAAAAATTCGAATAAACATCAAATTTCAGTATGGTTAACTTCTTTTTTACTTCGGAAAAAACATTATCTAGTGAAATTTTAACATAAAACTGGAAGAATAACAGCAAGAAGACAAAAATAACTTGACATTTTACCAAAACCAATGAAAGAGGCTTTAAGCCTAGGTACCGAAGAACAGTTCAGAGTTTCTTCGGATGGTAAAAAAGAACATCAATGTGTGACATCATACAAAATAGGTTTTTTTTGCTAAGAAAAAACGAACAGAAATAGAATTATATGACCTTTAGAAAGAAAATAACTGATCACTCGATTCTTACTCAATCTTCCATCGATTGGTTCTTTGTAGAGGTCAAACGAACACTCGGACACAGCCAATATTTTCCAGACTCTTGCCTTGATTTGGACAAGAGCTGTAAGTGGTACAAATTGAGTTTCACCATCTTACATCCGGGATTGTCATAGGCAAACTCGTTATTATCCTCATCCTGAAGTTTGACGTCGCGCCTCGTTCTGCATTCCAAGTCGGATTGCAATAATGATAAAAGAACTACCGTAGCAAAAGTAGTGACAGCAATAAGAATATAGACTTTTATCATGACCGAATGTCTTGAAAAAACGATGCAAAAAATGGGAAATAGTGGAATATGTTTTTTAAAATCGTATTTTTGTTGATTTCTTGTGCTTGGTAATGGTAACCATAGTTTGCCTTGTAATTGTTAAGTAGTGAAAAATGAGTACTCTATTGATTAATTTTTTTATTATTTATTTATTTAATTATTTCAATGTTTTTCAGAATGACATCATCAACATCTGTCTGGATGAGTTTAGTGTAATTGTATGATTTCTGTGAGTCGGCGTTTGGTGGTTTTGATTTCGACGTCAAGACTAGATTGTAAAATGTCGCCACTGGTGACTCGATGAATATGTAAAATGGTATTGCCATGACGTATGAGATGAAGACGGCGCCAGAACAAAGCAACGTCTGAAATTGAAATTTATGTATAATTAATTACCGTATAAAACTTAAAAAATTTTGCTTTTTAGTCTTCGACTAGACGCACTGGACAATCATTTTTCTCAATGCAATGACACTTACTGCTGTAAAGTCATCAAAGTGCAAACTACTGGTTCTTGTTTTGAAGTACAAAAAAATTATGTTGAAGTGTAAAAGGTAGACACAAAATGTTAGTTTTTGTAGTGGCATGAACACTTTCGAAGACAAAATAGAGTTAACTATTCCACCGTAACCCCACTGACAGGCTAACACAATCCAAGCGATGCTGGCTGCCCATGCCGTTCTCGACAATGCACTATAGAGACATCGTACCAACATCGGTGCAACGATTGGATTGGCTATGTAATGATGGTATCCTAAGTACACACTGAGGAAGCAAGTGGTGGCCAATATCCATCCTAATGCTACCAATTTCTGAAAGTAAAAAAAAGAAGAGAAGAATTCTCTTTTCTTCAAGCGAGAATTGCAGCTCCAATAACCAATTTGGTTGGAAAGGACAAAGAATTTCAGTTTACACCAAAGACTGCCTAACAGCATTCGAAAAAAATGTGCTCATTTCCAGTGAGAGATTACTGCTTCTACTCTGCAGACTGATGCGAGTCAAAAAGGTCCTTGGAATGAGAATGAAAATGAGAACGGGATTAAAGAATCGAACCAGGAGTAATAAAGAATGAAAAAAGTTCATGACCGGATCGGGGCAGTGACTAAAGGACTAGGACCTGACTGGGGCTATAGAAACATGAATATAGGGCAGTGAAGCATTTAGTGTAAGAACCATCAGGGAGGAAATATTTGGACTACCTTGAGCCTGCTTCAACTTAAACCAGAACAATATATTACTTTGTCAAGGATTCGGGGTTCCTTGCCTAGCCGGAACATCATGTATCCCGACATCATTCCTACCACATATGGACCTGCTCTGGAATAAGCTTGACGGTAGACTTTGTTCATGTACTCGTGATGTTTTGCCAACGTTCTAGAAAAAGAGAAATCCAGTTCAATTTAATGCTGGCCACGATTCATCATATGCTTACTACACTAAAAAAAACTAGGCATTTCACTCCAATATGGGAGTATTTTGGTGTGTCCCATAGCTAACTTCAAATTTGCTGTATGTAAACTCCTTAATGGTGATTAACTACCATAAGGAATTATTCACTAAACACCTCAAGAGTGTATCTTAACTATGATGAAAAACTAAAGAAATTAATTCTTTGATAGAATTGTTTAAAAAACTTCTAATCACACAAATGTATCCCTTAAGATAGAATTGTTTTAAAACTTGTCTTAAAAAACTTCTATCTCAAAGAATAAATTTGTTTAGTTTCTTATTATACAATGACAAGATACACTTGTGAGGTGTATAGTGAATAACTCCTTATGGCAGTTCAGTTGATCATCGCCATTTAGGAGTTTATACACTACAAATTTGGAGTTAGCTATGAGACACACGAAATACTCCCATATTGTCCATTACATGGATCATTTACCGTATTTGGAAAAAAATCTCATTAGCGGGAAGGTCGTAAACGTAGGTAACGACTGCATCAGCAATTATGGAAGAAATGGCTATGATAACAGCAAGGATCACACCAATGTATTTTTTCCTACTGCAAAGGAAGTTTTCCAGCAAAGGCGTTGCAGACTCCACATTAAGAATAACTAATACAGACAAACTGACAAATAACATAAATACCTCTTACTGTACCTGTATAATGGATATAATATCACCGGTGCTATAATATATAGTTGTGTATCTGCAGACAAAAACCAATAAGGTGGTTGATTACACTGAGAAAAAAAACAATTTTTTAACATATGGAATTTTCCATTGACTCGCAACAACTCACGGTCGGCCATCCGAGCAACTCAAATATATTCGTTATGTACAACAAATTGACCCACCAATTATCTTTGCAACTTTGCGCCGTTTTCTCTATTTCGTCCCATTGTGGCCCTGATCCCATATATGGCAACAACCCCGCAACTAAGCCAATGACGATTGCAGCAAAAGGAGTGAGTCTGGTTCGAAATGGAGGGAATTAACATTCAAAGACACTACGGTACAGTAATAAAATGAATTTTACTTCTACCGGTACCTGATGTATCGGTAAATGTAGAATTGCGATAGACTCAATTTTTTTGATTTTGTAATTTTTTTCAAAAAAATGAAGGTCAAGAGAAAACCACTGAAAGGAGAAAAATCAGAATTTTTATGGGTTCTTTGAAATACATTACGGTACCTCATGAAGAAAAAAGTATCCACGGTGACTGCAGCGTTTAATATGAATTCGCAAAGTAGGAGTTTTCTTTCTTTTACCACATCGGCCATATTGCCTGTTAGAAGAATCATATTGTGGATGAAACAGTTTCTCATCGTCAAGGAATGAAATGTTTTTACTCCAAATGGTAACATCCGTAACCGATATGGTGAAAACATGACCGATGACTATTAAAACCATACTCATGACTCTGAGTCCATGCATACACCGGATTTCATTTTTCTGGTCGGTGGAAAATAGTTCAGCGAAACTCGAAAATGCAGAAAATTCAACTAATTTGGAGGTAAAAGCTTAAAAGAAATACAAACATGGTTTGGAGAATGATGTTTTCTTATAATCTATCCCTACTACAAAAAACCAATTGAAACCAATTGGGACCAATTGGAAATGAATTGGTTTCATATATTGGTTTAATTTTTTGACAAGTGACTTTAGATGTAATATCACTTGTCAAATTAAACCAATATATGAAACCAATTCATCTCAATTGGAACCAATTCATTTCCTATTGGAACAAATTTAGGTTCAA
>JAQFZO010002863.1:0-11082 GCA_034695885.1 Geophilus flavus | reverse complement strand
TTGTAACAAAACAGTTCATTTGACTTAATATGGTCCCAAACTGTGGTTGGCAGGTGCGTGCCTTCCCCTTGTTAATGAGTTTTTTACCCATTTCCGTTTAGGAGGATCACGGGAAAATTGAGCACCAATGGCGGCCATTTTCAAGTCACTAAGTAAATGATGGTCCCCCGAGGCGGGCGCCCTCTACAGCTCCAAAACGGAAGTACACACGAGTTAAGAGAGACGCGGATTGAGTCGGTAGAAGGCGTGCATGCGCATTGGGAGATTATCACCCCTCCCCTTTCCCCTTCTCTCACCCTTAGCCCCTGTTTCATGGTGGCGTTCTCCCTCTCGGCCAATATTTACTCCTCCCTTAGGAGTTTTAATAAACTCTCAATAGGGTGAGGGAGATGGAGATGCGGGGGCGGAGAGCGCCGACGGTTGCCATGGCTACAGCAGCCGTGGGGGCTCGCACCGAGGCTTGCACCGCTTTTTATTGTGTTGACACAACGTTGCTAAGATGGCGCCAGGATTCAAAGGGGGGGAAAAAATGAAATAAATGGGGAAAAAAGATTTAAAGAGGATTCGATTCGATTCGGTCCGTCGGTCGGTCGGTCGTGGTAAGATATTTTCTTAATTTTCATTTTCAGTCTTTCATCTAGTCTTTTTATTTGCAATTTTGTTATTAACTGCACCGAGAAATTCACAAAGATTTTTTATTTTTGGAATTATGAGACCGAGGAATGAGTTTTTGATTAAAATCTCGGTGCATGCGGTGAGTAAATATGTGTGTAAATATGAAATGATGTTTATATAATGCCGTGTAGGGTAATAGGGATCTGGAATTTAATTAATTTATTTAAAATATGATTTGAAAGTGATTTATAAAATAGAGAGTAAAATTGAAGAAATAAATGGTCGGCTTTCTTTGATTATGTTAAACATGTGGAGTTGGTAATCACGTGCGAGATTGGGGATGGGAGGTGGAAGGGGGGATAGCAAACGTCGGTGAAAAGATGCCAGAGGCAGGTTGGCGTTCCTGCTGCGTTCCAAGCGAGTTGACGTCATTATCTTCTAATTGAATGTCTCGTGCGCCCAAATGGACCTAATTTGGCGCAAATTGAATTGTGCTAATTTTGAAAAGCTTTTCAACCGGAAATGGATCCGAGTTTCAAAATGAAGGGTGCCTAAATTACTACAAAACTCTCTTCTGATCATTCCGAGTAAAAGATTACATTTGTTTATTTTTTATTTTTTTAATCTAAGTTTGGAGTACCGGAATTTAAAAAAAAAAGAAATAAGTGGCAATAACGACTATACAATAGAGGAATTTAATTTTATCTGAATTTTATTTTATTCCAGTAAATTAAATGCTGAATCCCTGAGCTGGCTTTTGTATACGCACTTTAGGATAGATGCCATTTGTGGCGCCCTCAGTAGGCTGTTTAGTGAAATACAGGTGAATTAATTTCAGACATTTTAATATTATTTTCAGAAATAGTGATGAATTTTTATTCAACTAACTAAGTTTTTTATTTTTTTTTTTTAAATATTTTCTAGTTTGTAGTGTTTTGCAAGTCGTTTTTTTTTAAATTAATTAATTAATTTATTTAGTTTTTATTTCTTGCGATGGGTTCAATATAAAAGTTACTATTCTTTTATTAATATAATACCTTATGTTGTTCTTCTCTGCTAAATTTATACTCCATCTTCGCGAGCATCTTCGGCAGTTTCTTTACGATGGCAGTGACATCATCCAAATAACGAGATATTTTTGAACTATTATTAGCTCATCAACTAAGGCGCTGCTACTTCGAATAATTCCATCTGTCTGTCTCTACAGGTTTTCTCCATGGTTACGAGTGAAAAGGAGATTTCCTGAAGCGTAGCTAACGCCATCTAACGAGTAAAAATGAAAACGATGACAGACAAATTATGCAAATTAAATTAATTTTACTGAAAAAAATCTAAAATCCGTAATTTAGTTGCAAAAAAGTTTTTATTTTACTTATAATTTCATTAAAGGCTACATCCATATAACAAATTTTCATAGTTTATAAGAACTGTCAATGAACAGTCTGAAATTTTGTGGTAAAATTTTAATTTAATTAAAAAATAATTTCATGTTTTAATTCTCCTTGCCTTTGAACATTCTTCTTTACTCAATTACAGAAATTTAGAACATTAAATGAGTTAAGCTTAAACTTTTTTTCCTTAATAAAAATAATACAAGGTAAAATTAACATGTAAAAATAGAAAGAAAATGAAACACTAAAGCGGAAATAATCCACACCAATCACTCGACACTCGGTGTTGACGATATTTACATTATGTACACTTGAGTACAGTAAACCATTTAATAATTATCTATTGGAAATTCTGCTTGTTCTCGTTATCCTGTATCGGTCTTCGGAAAAGTAGAATATGAGGCTCTAGAAAACAAACAGATTTTTACATTAGCATAATCTCATTTTTATTATATAATTTTATATTTTTAGCTAATCAATACCCGGTTCGTGTATCATATAATGTTGCCATCCTTGACTTTGTTGAACTCCAATTTTACGCCACTCCGTTTCAGTCATCAAATGCGTCTTCGGTACGAGTTTTGCAATTTCCTTCGGTAGCATAACGTGTCTAAATTACAAATTAAAAACGAAATTAGACGATGTTTAATTCACGAAACTTTAATCACAGCGGAAAAATTGACGTTGGCTTTGTTACCGGCCGCATGTTTCAAAGTATTTTTGCTAAGGGTTTCTTTTCGTTGATATTTACGTACCTGTACTCATAGTTATCATCGTAGTACTTGTCTGAATAGTAGATAGAGGTCTTGTGCGACATTTTGTTGTTGAAATTATCGATGCGAAACCTCAAAGTTTTGGCGAAATGTCAGCAAGACAAAGTTCTGACTTGTCCCGTTCGTGTTCGACCGTTTTAAAAATGGTTATTCGTGCTGTGATTGGCTTAAAAGTTAATACGTCATAAACTCTCCAACGGGTTTGAATGACGTTATAGTTTTCAAACACGAAGCCACACCTTAACGAAGTTTGACGTCAGATACAAATATTCCGGATCAGGGTTTTAAATTCGGAGGTTCTTTTTTTTTATTAATTTGCATTTTTGACACTTGGTGGCTCTCGTAATCAATAATGGCGTCGACGTGTTTATCGGTGACTATAATCAACTTGTTTTGACAGGAAATTGAGGTAAATAACGTAAAAGTTTGCACAAATTTCCGACCGGATGCATTCTACAAACCATACGAGATATCAGAAAATGCAAATGTAAAGTAGCAATGATATTTTCGATGAAAACTCGGGTCGATGCCTCGAGGGGAGATCTAGTTTTGTGTGTATAGTTTGCAAGTTTACCTACAATTTTTTTTTTAAAATCATAAAACATACATAACGACTCATGCAGGTCTTTCTGGTTCATAAAACGCAATAAGTGACAAACAAAAAAAAACATTTCAGTAAAGTGTATTCAAACTCCAAAAATAATACAATTCAGTCATTTTCTAACAAAATTTCTCTCGTTTTAGGTTGCACAAACAAACAATCGAATCGTAACTGAACACCCAACACCCGCAAAAAAATCGAGGAATCGAAGTTCACCTTTGCAGGAAAAGTCAGAAGTGTCAACTTAAAATCTAGGTCGGTATGTGTGGTCACTCGTTACATAACCTCATTTCAGTCATTTCTACTTCTGCTTTCCGTAATTTTGTGCAAAGAAATGTTATGTAAATGTAGAAAAAACTAATTTATTTTGGGTAAAAAATTCTGGTTAATGATGCAATGAAGGTTAGTACCGTTTTGTTGTGATGAATGATTTCAGGGATAAAGGATAGGATAAACCAGGTGAACGAGCGATATTCCGGATGGTAGTGTGCTTGACCGATTGAAAAGTGAATGGTTGTATGAATGAAATAGAACAAGACAGGAAACTAAACAGCCACGCATCGTTTCAACTAACTTCCTCCATACTTCACATTTTCGAACTCAACACCTGCTCATTAAATTCATTTCCCCCTTCGGGAGTTTTGTGCCTATATATATGTATAAATATATATATACAGTGTATATACGAGCGGCCATCTTGTTTTTCTTTGTAAAAATCTGGCATGACTTGTTTTTGAAAAGAGAATTTTCAGTTTTGTGTTTAAATCGAGAGGAAACTCGAATTTTTTGTTGTGTGGAAATTCAAGGTTTTTGTTGAAAAGAAAAATCTATTTATACTTGTTTTTCTCGAATTAATGGATTATTATTAATTTAATGAGAAAATATTTTATAAAGGTTAATTTGATTTTTAGAAAACAATATGTGGGTAGGAGTTTCACTAATGAATTGCGGATCGGAAATGAAATTTTATTTTTAGGTATTTGACATTTTAGATTTTCATTTTCGATCGATATGAAATGAATATCAAATATCTTTCGGGATTTTTATTATTCGTTTGGTTGAAAATTTATAAATAGTTTTATTTTCAGATTATATAATCGTGCTTTTAATATATTTTCCCACATTTTCCTAATGAAATTTCGCTTTATTATTCCACAGCGATAATAACACATTCAGGTCAACAAAATAATAATCTTTGATTAATTTATTACATTTTTCCGATTTGTCTGATAATATTTTCCACGTGCGTAAAAACCACCTATAAATCTTGTACGGAAATAGCCAAGAAACTTTATCATAACTTTATTTATTATAAAAATAAATAAATAAAACAATTTTTTTTATTTTAAAAATTCTGAAAAAAAAAAAAAAAAGTGTAAACTCTCTCCCCTCTATTTCAGATTCCATAGAAACGCGTGATCGAGCCTTAGGCAAAAGCAAAAGCACAGGTTGAATCGATCCCATCCCATGTGATCCACCGACACCAGTTTGTATTTTTCATTTCACTTCCTGCTCTTTATTTGCTCTTCATCACCCACCCTCGTATAGTATTGCGAATGGATCGGCCCGACCTACTCCTCGTTTCCTGTCAGATTGTGTTGCAATCTCCTTCATCTTCCTCTCCCATGTGGTACCCAAAACCATCCCTGCGATTTATCCTTTTACAATCCTCGTTTGTCCCATATTTTAACAACACTAAATCACTTTAAAAATGATTCTTTAACCACATTTTAACTCACTTTTCCTTTTTTTTCCCTTTTATTTAAAACAAAAAAAAAAAATTGTAAAAACTTTCCCCTTCTTCTTCCCTCTTCCCACCACTCCCCCACCCAAAAAAAAAGAAGGAAAAGGAGATTTCTTAAGTTCGCAATGATGAAATGTTTCCCATTCAGCTACATGAATTTGAAGGAGGAAAATGGTTTGCCTTTATCTAGGAGTTGGTGGAAAAAACGATGTGCTGAATCGACAGTCGCCAACGACCCGAACGTGGAGTTGGGAAAATCGACCCGACATCTCGACCGTTTGATCCGAAAAATCGTGGTTACGGGCGAAGAAGATTCGGCTCAAAGGTACAGTCAGTTTCCCCCGCGACCGCCGTCGAGAAACGTGTCCTTATCGACCATGCCGAGGAATAACGAATGGACTAGAAATGGAAGTTTTTTTAATAAGCCGTCTCGGGGCTGGATTCATCCGAGTAAACAGTTGGCTGATAGTGGGATCACGTACAGCGTGAGGGTAAGTGTTAACGGTTTTGAGGGATGAATGGACACAGACACAATGAATGAATGAATGAATGGACCAATGAATGAATGAACGAAGGGTAAAAATAAACAAAATCGATTTTTTTGTTTTAAAAAAATACGGAGTAGAAAAAATTATTTCTGTATTTTTTTATTTTGGTGAGAAAAATGTGTGTGGGGGTTTATTTAGGTTTAATTTATTTTTATCTTGATATTAAAGAGTTGTGTTACACTAAGTCTATTCATAAAATATTGTAAACAATTTTTTTTTTTTGATTTTTGATTTTTTTTTTTTTATATGGTTGGTTTATAAAATTTTTGATGAATGTACAGATACAAATGGAAATTTTGTCTACCAAAGGAAGATATTTTTATTTTTTTTTAATAAAAATGTTAAGGTGAAATTATACATAATAATTATAATTTATTCAGTTATTCAGTTGAATTATGAGGAAATTTTTGTTTTTATAAAATGCGTGTGAGAGAGATAAAAATAGTACCGAACTATTTAAGTGTAATTAGAAAAGAAATGATGTGATGAATTAGTTCGATGACTGTTTAATTCACTGGTTTAAAGCCAAAAATTAATTTTTTTAAAAAGTGATTTTAATAAAATAAAAAAATAAAAAAAAACGAACATGGTTGAATAAAGTTTGTAGTACTTTGTAGTAGTAATATGAAATTCAACCTGGACATCCTGTACAAAAGGGGATATTGAGTTAGAACTCGTAGACATCATCCTGCCTATAAAATAAAGTTAATTTAGAACCGGGTAATGAAGGAAATTTGTTTTACATAATTTTTCCTTTATCTTATTTACCAAGTTTTAATTTAATCTCTTCAATACGCACGAGTTTTGGATCGCTTTGAGGTTTTAGTCCTTTAATTACGTTTGAAACGAGACTCGAGTGATGTGGGTGGGAGTCAATTAATCAATTGTGATCCTATGATTTTGTAGTTTTTTTTTTTCCTCGGTTGGTAGTTGTTTTGTTATGAATCATGCGCGAACTATGTAGAGGAAGTTGATTCATTCATTCATTCATTAATAACCTTGTTCTTAATTGATATATCAGAGCAGTTTATTTCTTATCGAGTGACGGCTTTTTTTTTTTTTTAATTTAATTTGTTTTTCTGTATTTGATTAAACAGTACGTTGGTCGATTACAAGTCAATGCATCCATGAAGAGTCTGGAGTTTGAGTCACGATCGCAAGTCGCTAAGGAATGCATCAACCGTATCTGCGAGGTTGCGGGGTTGAAAGGTGTCGACAGGAAGAGAAGAGTGTGTATTTATTTAAGAGTTTATTTGTGGTGATTTTTATTTGACTTAATTGATTTATTATTTTTTAATAGGTCGACAAAAAAATAGCCCGAATGCTGGGTGATAAACCCGACATGGAACACGCCGGATCGAACGTGAATTTACACGTTTCGAGCTCGCACTTGAAGCTTATTGTGATGGAAACGCAGGAAGTTATTGCCAAACACGACATGCCCAATGTGTCTTTCGCTTCTGGCGGCGATCCAGTGAGTTTCGGGATTTTAGTGTCAGATGTTATTCCAAAAAAAAAAACGAACGACAAAATAAAACCCACGTTTTATTCCATTATTCCCTGCTGGGCTATTGAGATGTGTTTTGAATTTGATGTTTGCTTGGACCACTCTAATTTGTTCATTGTAAAAGTTCGAATCGTATTTATAGCCAAGAAAACAGCTTGGCAGGCACTGACCCATTGATTGCAAGTAACCTCGGCTTTAAATGCTAATTTCACAACATGAACTCCACAATTCAAATCTCAAAACACATTTTTGCAACGTCTGGACGAGACTCAGATTTCCTTGCCTATTACCCGAACCATTCTTTTATGCCTAGTTTTAAATAACCACAGTAAACTGCATTCAAAAACTAAAACAAATTTGTGTTTTGAATTTTAAACGTCACTTACTCTCAGTAAACTAAAAAATAATTAGACTAACTTGTAAGTGACGCCTAAAACACAAATTTGTTCTACCTTTTGAATGTAGCTACTGTTTTTCACTTTTAATTCGCCCATATCAGATATTAAGCATAAAGTTCAAAGCATATTTAAAATCGAACATTCAAACTATAAATTACAACCGATGGAAATGTTTGTAGCCCCAACTCTCATCCTTGTTTTTTTGCGGTGTACTTTGTCTAGCCTATTCAAATGAAGTGACAAAAGGCTTTCCTTATCCCCAATATAAAGCTGGTCTTTTTGATCGAATGATTTATGAGTTGCCCATTCAGTTGACAGTTAGGGTTTAACCCTATCTGATATACAGTAGTGATTTCGAGAGGGAGGAGGGAGATTCCGGTCGTACAGGACTCTCCATTCATTCATACTCAGTACTCAATACTCAGTAGCCCCTGTTATTTGCATAAAGAAAAATTTCTTGGAAAAATTATCGACATCGTTTATACTTAAAAGTTCATTAATCTCATTTTTTTTTTTTTAAGGAAACATTGGATTTCGTGTCGTACGTTGCTAAAAATGCCAACAACGATCGAGCGTGTTACGTCTTGGAATGTGGAGGCGGACTGGCTCAAGACGTTATCACGACGATCGGTCAAGCATTCGAATTGAGGTTTAAAGAGTACCTACAGAAAAACGCCTTGCGAGAACTCCCGCAAGAAGGTTGTGGTGCGGCTCGTTTCAGCGACGAACCCGAATATTACAACGATTTGCCCGGAAAAGTGCCACCAGAGGCCCCTTCGGCAACGACACCCATCATTCCGCCATGGCCCGATTATCAAAACGACTGTAGATGGCCGGTAATGCAATCACTCGATATTTTAAGTAAAAATTTGTATATTTAAAAAAAAAATATGTTTTGTTTATTAGGATGGTTCCACGGCTAAAAATTGCAGGAAAACATCGACGGATAATCTTATCGATTTAAGTTCGGAACCATCTTCGCCATTAACTAAAGTACCTGCAGGACCAGGTGAGAATAATGAGATTAAATCGTTATGTTGGTTTTTTTTTTTTCCTTTTTTAATTTGTACAATGCGAGATGATATCAAACACGTCTTTTAAATGCTTAATAAAATTTGTTGAACATGTATGGAAATGTATTAGGGAATGTTTAGATGGATGATTAATAAGAGGAAGTGTGGTGAGGGTGAGGCAACACATGGTGCAATTCTTAGAATTTACGAGGATCCTAGTCTGATCCTCTTTTAATATATATATTTCTGCTTAATTTTGTGATATTTTTATATGTTAGTCACTACAAATTCTTATAATATTTTTAAATTTGTTTTATTTTTATTTTTTATAGAGTATGTAAACGATTGCGTTGCTTTGGGCGGTGCGGCTGGCTTAACAGATCCTTTCGACATGCGTAAGTTGAAATTATTTCTATATTTGATATTAAATAAAAATATTTTTTTGATTTATTAACAGAACCGTTCGGAGAAAACTTACCAGATTCGTCTGAGAAACGACAGTTATCGCAAGAAATTTGGTTTCACGGTTCGATCAGTCGGCGCACTGCCGAATCGTTTCTTATTCACGATGGAGATTTTCTAGTTCGAGAGAGTAGAGGTAGTCCTGGACAATTTGTATTAAGTGGAATGCATAAACAACTCAAGAAACATCTGTTACTAGTGGACCCTGAAGGAGCGGTACGAGCAAAATGCTAATTTTATTACTGTAATTTTTTTTGTAATGAAATTTTTTAATTTTTAGGTACGCACAAAGGATAGGAAGTTTGATAGTGTTTCTCATTTAGTGGAATACCATCGAAACAACCGACTACCGATCATATCAGCAGAAAGTGCTATGTTTCTCGATAATCCCATTTCCAGAACTAGTTTGCAGTAGTGATCCGATTTGGCGGTCTTTTTAAAACGCTTCTAGGTTGAATTAAGTCGAGAAAATGATGGCTAGAATGAGTCAGTGTTGGGAATGTAAGGAATTTAATATTTTTTTAAAGTATTTTACTATGTGACCATGTACATATTAACAAACAAACAAAATGTGAATGTTTTTGAGTCAATAAATGTGAACAGCCGTTGACTAGTCTTTAGTTAAACGAGAATTTCGCTAGAAATGTTTTTTCAAAGTGAAATTGGTGCGTAGGTTTGTCTGAGACGGGGAAAAAAGCAAAAACCAGACATACACATAATGGTTAGTAATTCATTTTGCCACGCGACTCGGTGAAGCGCCTTAATAGTGAATAATGAATTCCAAGTATTCGTAGTCATTGACATTCTAGGAGAAAGATTCTTTGAGGTTCCGCATCGTCGATGTCACTCCTTTGATGTCTTATGATCAATGGTTTGATGACTCGCTGATATTACAGATTAGATTTACGAGTAAATAGGTGATTACTGCCTTCTGTGTGCTCAGTGATGTACTACTGCTGATTTATCGTTATCACATGATTAATAAAATAATTGATTATTAGCCTGCCCTCTAGGGTTTTGCTGTGTAGCCTTGATGGAACAGTTGTAGATGCAGCTGTTTGATAAGATAATGAAAGTGTGCGACGTGACGTTTTACTCGTAATAATACACGAAATAACGGTCGTATTTTGTTGCTCAAGTTTTTTTTTTTATCGATTCGGTAAGTACATGAACCCTAGTCTTAAATCAGATATAAACGAAGAGGAATTTATTCTTTATTTTGTTAATGTGTTAAATATAACAAGACCTGAATCATTCCGGATGAATAACAATTTTTATTCCATGTTTTGTCACTGAAAAATTCGATCAAAACGATCACACATCGTATCATATGCATTCTGAAAAATTGGTAAAGATGGAGAAAACATTAATATCGATTTCTGTCAATAGATGGTGGGATGTAACGGCTCGCCTTATCAATATCAATAAATAATCGAGAAAATGACGTCAAAAACACCACCCAAATCACCGCCTGCATCGAGTCCTCCATCAACCTTGCCATCAACATCTCCTAGCGAGGGTTTATTTGCGAGCTTAACTGCAAGTCTGAGTCCAAGTCTTACTCCAAGTTTTACTCGAAACATCCTGTCGAGAGAGCACACCAGCCCGCCGAGAGATCGGACCAGCCCGCCGCCAGCCGAGCAGCCAATTCCTCAGCCTCGCTCTCCACCTTGCTCACCACCCTCTTCTCCCCCAACGCTAAACATGGCGGCGGGACCACTCAAAGGCATCAAAGTCCTAGAATTTGCGGGTCTAGCACCCGTACCGATGTGTGGCATGTTCCTAGCTGACTTCGGCGCGAGTGTCGTTCGAGTGGACAGAGTAAGAGTTACAATTGCATTGCTCATGAATGTGTTTCAGTCTTTTTTCAATGGAAAGTTATGTCGCCGCTATATCATTTTATCAAAATATGAAATTCTATCTGTTTTTATCTGAAAATCTCTAATTGAATTGAACCTATAAATGTTTTTTATGGTTTATTTTGTAAGTTTGGTTGAATATTTATTTTTTATTCATTATTTGTTGCCCGC
>JAQFZO010002862.1:0-11083 GCA_034695885.1 Geophilus flavus | reverse complement strand
AAAACTCAAATCATCAATGTTTCAATTATAATTTCTCAATCCGAATTACCGTACTCACAATGTTAGCTGCATTTTTGTATTGAATTTTCAGCATATCCATGGCTTTGACCATGCTTTGCATGGCCATAAAAATGTTTTGATAGACCAGATTTATATAATCTCGTCTGTCATCTTCCGTATAACCAGTTCCGTGGATGATTCGCATCTGTTTGATGAAAGTGCTTTTGCCAGATTCTCCAGTTCCTACACAAAAATAAAGATGTGTCGCACGACATTATTTTTCTCATTTCGGTCCATCATCGCTCGATACCGCCACCGATGCAAAGGTTTTTGGCAGCGGGATTGGAATCGCCTCGAATTAATATTTTTCGATTTATATCTTTTTAATTTCTCTTGTAGCTATGAAAAAAAAGGATGGGCGGGCGAGCTAAAAAAATTTTTTTTTAATCGTTAAAATGTTAAGCGAAAATGTAACCGGCAATAAAATTTTCATACTAATTAATAAGGTAATAAATTTAAGTGAAATCTTAGATTGAATAAAATTAGGAGCAATTTTGCAAATACTCGATTTTTTGGTCATGGAAACATAGCATTGGCTCATTTATCTATTTGCACATTCTCCTGTTTGTAAAATTCCTCGAAAATTTCAATCGAAAAGTAAATAACGTAAATAGCATCGTTAAGACTGACTTATATTTCATTAAAGTAGTATATTTTATCTGTATTTGTCAAACAAAACCGTAATTATGCAACATGGCGAATACGATGTGCTTAGAACTTTAGGCCTAAAGCTGTGAGCCGGTTGGCATGAATGTGGGATGAAACTAAGAGGCGATTAAAGCAGATAGCAAATAAATGAATACATACCTAACAAGAGCAGTTTTAACTCTCTTCTTGCATCTCGTTTGTCTTTACGAAGCTGCTTTTCTATCTCTTGATTAATTCGTTTCTGCTCCTTAGCTTCTTCACTCAGGCAACACGCCATGTTCAATTTGTAGGCTGGCTATCCCCGCGATTCGTCGCCTCTTCTGCCTTCTGTTCACCCAGCGTAATAATTATATTCAAACTTATCTTCAACTAAACATCCGAACACGTAGAGCCACTGTTAAAACTTTCCCAAAAAATAACACAAGTTTTTGTAACAAAATTAATATCGTTCCCTACTCTTATCCCTACCTAAACTCTGCTGGGTGTGGTAAAAGAAACGCGCAGCCTCACTCAAGTTCCTCCCCTGAATCGGAAGAAAAAGTCCCTTGATATTTTTTTAACTGCTCGTAAGCAAGTATAAAAAATATGATAAAATTTGTTTTAGACGTGTTAATTTTTTTCTAGCCAATGCAAAACCGATATTAACTATTATTTTGTTATAGGGTCCGAGATTGGAAGTTGATCACCGAAGGGAGGAAGCCGCATAAAGGAATGGCGACAAATGTGTCTCAAGTTTGATATGTGAAGTCGGAGTGTTGTGGTTCAACATCCGGTTCTCGATAAATGTTTGCTTCCGTCCATCACATGATTGAATACCGTTTAAAATCATTTCGTGAATTCTGTATTTATAGCCGCTAATATATTTTTCAAAACACGGTCAAAATTTATGAATGGATGACTTCATCTTTCTTGTGCTGATCACTGATTGATGCTGCGAACCGATTTTCCAGGAAACGGTACCAATTTTAATTCACAATACCTTTATCCGATTAAAAAATTTACATGGTACATAATTCACAACAATTTATTAAGGAGACAAAAAAGTATTTTTTTTCTTTAAATCTATTTTTACTTAAAGTTTGTAACAAAAATATTTTTTTCTTTTAAAAATTACAGGTGTGAAACATAATCAATGAAACAACATTTATGGTTTAGGTGTAATTTCGCTTTCTTGAGCCCAACCAAATTAGGAACGAAATAAAAACAACTTTTTAATTTTAATCATAATTATTCACTTAACATTGTATCAATACCGTTTTTATTCATAAATAAAATCATGCAAAATGCATCACTTTCGGTAACACTAAAGAATTCCTCTGTAGATCATCAATTTTATAATATATAATATTTTTTCTTATAATTTTGTATATATGTATACATACAAGTTTAAAAATAAAAAAAAATTTACGTTATGTACAAATTTCACAACCGGTCGTCTGGTTTTCTCAAAAAGCTGTGCAAAAGTGGATTTATTATAGGCAATAAATAACCAAGAGAGAATTTTATTCATTTCATATTCCCTTGTGTGTCATTCTTTCCTTCGTCACATTTCAACAATCGTTCAGTAATTCCAGATTCTCTCTCAAATTTAAAAAATAAAAATAATAAAAAATTTAATTCGTGTTAACTTGGTCGTCTGGCAGATGTGATAATTTACAGTTTGGTACCAAACATTCCCATCCTTGGCTAAACTACGCCCGCGTAAATCCACCTTAAAAGAAATCAGACAAAAATTGTGCAAGGTCAGACGCCAGCGTTTTGTTCAGACATAGCTTCGAGTTTTTTTCTGTACTCTTCAGCTTCGTTTTCCTTCATCCGTAATTGTTCTTTGTATTCTTCAGCTTTCCGCCTCGCTTCTTCCATCTTGATTAATAACTGTTCTCTATCCATATTCATTACACATGCCTAGTTACAGAAATCTTAATTCGATTACAATAATCAGGTTAGATGAGTCATATATTGTTGTTAAATCACCTCAGACACAACCGTTTTTTCTCTTTTGGGTTTCTTTAAAAGGGGTTCACCGTTTTGATCTTCTTGTGGTTGTGTCAGTGCCATAGCATCTGAAATCAGAACTTTCAGTCCCGAGACATCGGTTTGGCTGTCTGTAAACATACCGCTGTTGCTCATTGCTACGAGTATGGGACCATCGCCAGATCCTGATACTAGTGATGGCAACTGATGCTGATCAGCTACTATAGTTATTACTTTCTGAATTTAGAAATAAAACTGTTTAGAAACTACATTTTAAAATGAATATTTATTCCAATCCACAAAATATACCTGATTATTTATACTACCAACAACATTTCTAATAGATTCATCAACCGACTCGTCGGCTCCAACTGTTTCTACAATTTGTGAACTTAAAACATTCTGTTTCTTCGTCCAATGCAACGCCAGTTTGCCGGCTTCTATACAAAAAAAATCAGTATAATGTAAGTAAATGTGCATAAAATTTTTAATCACATTTAAATTTAGTTACCTGTTAAAGATATCGTTTGACCACCGTCGATGGCAGATGATACTATTGTCGAATTGTCAGCAGGTACCATAGTTATACCGTGGGACTCCAACCACTGTAAGGCATCTGTTGCAGAAGTATCTGCAGAACGTAGATCACAAACAATTATTTTATCATTCAAAGGCTCCAACTTCACTTACTAGCACTCGATTGTGCATTTAGAGGTGTGGCAGCTTCTGCTAAAGCTGCCAACGTGGCTAAAACTGATGTGCTACTCTGATCAGGCGAATCTGAACAGAAGGCAACACCATTTATCAATTTTAAAACAACTTATAAAAAAAATTTTTGTTTTTAATTACCGTCGTCTGTTAAGCTATCTTTACTCGATGCTTTTTTAATATTTGCTATGTTGGGATGTAAAAGAATTGGGCGAACTGGACTACTTTTAACTTCTGCCGACGTTTGAACTTCTTCTTGTTGACTTGCTAATGGTACTGGATCACCATCTTTCCCTATTTTGTTTGCTTCGCAACTGATGTCGCCTTCAATAATGGGTCCCTCTGATCTGAATTTGTCTGCATACTGTTTTAATATTAATAAAAAAAAAATTCGGAATATTAAATCTGCTCGAAATTTTAAAAATAATTTAAATTCTATTACATGCAAAATCTCCACGATATCTGTTCGACCATTATCTACTGCGATATCAATTGCTGATTTTTCGAATTTATTCTGTATATTGACATCGGCTCCGTGTCTAAGTAGTGATTCGATCACTGCTACGTGTCCTCTTTCGACAGCCCAATGAAGTGGCGTCATTTTAAGCTTGAAAAAATTAAATACGATTCGTTAAAGTAACTATATAATTTTTTTTTATTTTATCAAATTACCATATCTTTCGCTTCTATGTCTGCACCACTTTTCAATAAAAGTTCTACAATTTCTACATGTCCTTCTTGTGCTGATACATGCAACGGCGTCCTATCGACTTTGGTTCTTGCATCCCTACTTATTCCAGCGCGAATTAAAATCAATGCTGTGTTCAAATGGCCGTATTGAGCTGCCAAATGCAGTGGTGACGTTCCTAGCTGCAATACGGATAAATAAAATGATGTAAAAACGTGTATCGTCACTCGTTTGTGTTCGTAAAATGATAATTACTCACCCAGTCTGTTGTAAAAGGTGCTCCATTTGACATCAATTGCCTGACTTCATCCGTTTCGCCCAATTTGGCGGATTCCAGCAGCCGTTTCCCCAAATCCACAAGGGACATGGTTTTGGCTGGTAACAATAACACTTCCACGACCTACAGAAAATGAAAAGAAAATTATTAAATAACTAAACATAAGTAAAATTTGTCACAATTCACAAAAAATGATTCTTTTTAATGCCATATCGTCATTAAATAGTATGAAATAGAAAAGAATTTTCTAACCATTTTAAATTCCGCCAAATCAATTTAAATTATTAATGCAATAGAGCAAATTAAAAACAAATTAAATCAGCGTAAACGAATGTGAGCGAAGCAAAATGTAAACAAAACAAGTTGTTAAGATTTTAACCACTTACGACGCCATTTTTGCTTTCATAGAAACGGAAGCTGCATGTGCTTACAGCGGAAAAGGATCTTCATCACCCGCTATTATTTGTTTGCATTTTAAGACGTCATGAGATATTAGCAGAAAGCGGATACTTACTATTTGTGGTTGAAAAAACAGTCAATAGTTAAGCAGACTTATGATCAGTTGTTTGAAAACGCAGCTAACGCCAAACAGGCCGGAAGTTGGGCTCTACTTCCGGAAGCATGTGGCATAATACGGCAGGAAATGTTTGTGTTCATGCGCAAATATTTTAAATTTTCTTTCCAAACCGAAGGCTTTGAGTGAATTTTTGTGAAATTATTACAGGCCCAACATGACATTTAATAGAAAAATTTATAAAATTTGAGATAATTTGAGTTATTTATTTATTTTAATCTTCATTAACTGTGGAACTATTTTCTTTATCTTCTTCCAGGCTTTTGTAATATACGTCACCAATCATTCTTGCCTTTCTGCTTGCTCCAATGTTATCTATTTTTTTTTGTTTCGAGTTTCATGTGATTTTTAAAATGAATAAATTATATTTTATTTTTTGTACAATTTTACAAAGTTAAATTAAACTGCACATGATCGTAAGTTTAAAAATAAAATAAAATCACAACCACACATTAAAAGCTAACTTTCAGAATATTATTTTAAAAGATCTGTTAATATGAAAATTAAAAAGTTATCAAATCATTTAATTTTTTTTTGATGATTATCAGGAGACGAATCAATTATGTGGAAAGTCTCAACAACTGACTTTTGACAGTAAGCGTAAAACAGCATTTCAGCTTTTTGCATTATTTCGTCCACGGTTAATGATTTGGTAAGACTGGAAAAAATTATTTATAATTTCGTTACTTCATAAAAATAATTTGTCTGCATTACCTATTGACACACTGAAAGACAGACACGACATCTGAACATGAAAATAAATTTGACCGATTCATCGTCAAAATTGTAACACACACAAATAAAATAAATGTCATCTGAGAATCGGCTGGAATTTGATATTCGCTTACATCGCCACCTAAGAAATCCAAAACTTAATTAACATCGGTTTAAAATTAACACATTACACTCATACCTAATTGGGAAGTTAGTTGTCTGCTCGTCTCTCTCGCTTTTTCTGCTTGTAATGAATTAATCTCCAAATAATGACTGCTGATAATCTCAAATACCCGCAAACCATTTTCGAAATCAAATTCTCGTAAAAAGCTGAGCAATAACCATCTGTTAATTAAAAATGTAATTATATTAATAGTCTAATACTGTATATAGATAAAATAACATGATAACTACCGATGACAAAAAGCTAAATCTTGTACTTGACATCCATTCAGGTACGAATACAAATCAACATCGACTTCTCTTAACAAATGCCTCAATAATTCTAATTTATTTAGCATTCCCTTTTCTAAAAAATCGATCTGAATGTTTTCCACGTAATTAGCAAAACACCAATACGCTTCACTCTGAAATAAACAAACATAACATTAATTTTTATCAGCAATAATAAATTTCTAAAAAAAAAAATACATTACCTCATTGTCTAACACGATTAAAAACCTACTTGCTATATCATTCATTCCTTGTGCGTAACCAACAGTTTCATGAAAAGCTGCGAAGGTAATTAAAATATTCCGTAACATTTTCAAATACACACTATCATCGTCTCTGAAATAAAAATTATCTTGGTTAGGCATGTTATTTTTTTTTTTTGAAAATTAAAACGTAAGTACGTAAAAAGAGGATGTCCTCGTATCGAACGCGGAACATCTTTGTCGATTATGCTACATAGATCACAGAATTTTGATGCATTTAATGATTGCCGTCCAGCGTAAATCTATAAAAAAAAATAATTGCAGAAATAGAAAAATTTAAGGAAAGGATTGAGCCTATTATACCTGCGACTGAATAAATAAAAAATCGTGTTGTTTCTCACTGTCTGTTGATATAAGTTCAGATACTGTTTTACCAGCAGAAACTTGTGTGTCACATTGAGCTGCATCATTTTCATAGAGTTGAGACAATTCCCTTTGCCATCGTTGTTTCAGAGCTTTGTATTTAGCTTTTAATTCTTGATTCACAACCTCCCTTTCTCTGAAATAACAATTATTGTTGTGATTAATAGAAAATCTTAATTTATTCTTTGAATTTTATACCTTTTTGTAGAATGATATGGATAATAACCAAACAGAAGTTTCCAGACTTCTTTTCTGATTGATGAATCAATACCACCTGAAAATTAACCAATTTTTTAAATAAAATATTACAGTTAAAAATTGAAAATAAAAAATTAAGCACGTACCCTTAAATACTGCTTCTCTGAAACTGTGTTCATTAATTAGCCTGCCATCAACATCCAAAAATTCTTCAAACTTTTCCATGGTTACGGGTTCAGTGCGATGTGATGTAGAAAAACTTGCATTTTCGCATGATTTAATTGGTAAAACAGAACTTAGGTAATAGTTGGGTGGTGGAAACTCGATGGTCTCAAACCCATCGTCTCCATCACCATTCAATAGACCACTGGAAATTAAAAGACCATATTAGGACAAATGTAGGTATTTACTCTTTGAATACAAATAAACAAAAACATCAAAACAATCGTCAGATAAGCTGACTCATACAGCAATTTATCTGAAATCTTACTTGTTGTTACTAAATTTAGCTTCCTCTTCCATCATAAATTCAGGATCAATCAAATTATAGCAAATAAAATCGAATAATATTTAGTGTATGGGTAAACATTCAGCATGTCAGGTGGAAACCGTGCTCGTAAAACAAGAAGGATGTGTACGTACGTCATCAACCGAAACCACCAATCAAATCACATAAAACAAAAATCGCACTTCCTGTAGGCATGGTCACTCGAAAATTGTCATTTTTATCACCAGCTGATACATGTAAGCATTAAAAATAAATCACGTGCATTTTTAATATTATTTTAGCCAGATGAAAGATGACAACATCCTAAAAGAAATTTACAGTGTTACAAACCTTATCGCAAAATCTTGTGGAAAAAAACATTGGACATAGATCAAAGTGATTAAAACTTTTATAATCAACTTGCAGGAAGTTATTTTTTTTGTACCCACGAAATACAGCGATGGAAGTTATGAATCAAATACTGAAGAGCCATTCTGGGCGGGACAAATGTTTACGATTAATTAATTACAGTTGTTTGCTGTTGTCATCAGCTGTAAAAAATCGTAAACTTGCATCAAAACTTGTTATAATTTCCAAAGAGATGAGTCAATGCCGCACAACTCTGAGGTTATTCGACGACTTGATAATGTTACGTTATTCCTTATCATATGGACTAGGTAAAGAGGTACTTAATGAAACTATTAAATTGAATTTTATGTGTGTATGCATCTGTAATTTCTAAATAAATATTTTAATTGTTTTTTAGGAGTCAGATGGAATGCTTAAATGGATCGGTGTATTGAGCAATATTGTTGATCAAATTTACTATCCAGTTGAGCATATTGCGTGGGCAGCTGATAAAAAATTAATAAAAATAAATTCTGATCCTTGGTGGAACACAAGCACATATCTTTGGGCAATTTCTTTATATTTAGGAATAATTAGGTAAGATTAATTGGATCGAGTGCATTTAAATTTAAATTTCATGCTTTAATCCATCCGTCCAGGGCATTTCGTTTTCTTCGTATTCAACAGAAGAAAAGACTGAGTGTAAAAAATCCTCCTAGGTAACAGCACGAGCACATCAAAAATATATCATTTATTTTTTAGAATTACTTCAAATATAGTGACAAGGAAAGGATATACGAGTTATTCGAGATTCTGACGATCATTCAGAACTGTTTCGACCTGTGTAACGCAATTCATTGGATGCCAAAAGGTATTTTATGGTCTCAACAGCTTCGGCAATGGCAAGTTGGTTTGTGTGGTGTCATTTCATCATTGATTATTTTCTATAAATACGTACAATGTGAAAAATGAAAATTCTAATAAAGAATTCGGGTTGCACTTATTTTTATTTCCAATTTATAATAAAGGAAAAAAAAAACGAAAACAAAAACTGAACATTTTACATCATTGAAAATGTAAACAAACAGCGCATTTAAGTTGAAAATATTGCCAAGAACAGGAGAAAGTAATTTACCTGGTCCAATTAAAACTAAACCATTCACAATCATTTTACCCGTAGAAATATAGAAAAAAATGTAAAGAAAAAATAAAATCTTAACTTAAAATATATACAGCACAATATGTATTATGAAACGATCTCTTATCTTAATCCTTATACCGATCCAGCCGTTAATCCAAAAGTCAAACCAGAAACAAAAAAGTAAAGCGATTGAAAATTGTTTACATTCATCTGTCACCCTTATTCCACTAACTAGTGTTAGGGCGCTCGAGTTGGTTCAGTAATAAAGTCACTTTTAGGTTAAAAATTGTTCATTAACTGGTTGCACCAGATTTAACTGTAAAATTATTGCATCTAAAGTTAATAATGTTAATTTGTTAAAAGTTTAGGGCGAAATAGAAGTACAGGTTTTTTCAGTAAAACATAATAAAAAATTCCACAACATTTTCAAGGCTTTCAAGTATAAACTGAAACTTAGCAATTTAAAAAACAAAAACCAAAAAAAAAAAAGCCGACACTGGGCAGTATGTAACAAAAAAACAAAATTTTTTTAAAGGCACTTAGCTCGTATAAATTCGTATCATTTTCACACGAAAGTTCTTGGCGCTATGATAAATCTCGACAAAAAAATTTACATATATATATAATATATGGTTCTTCTTAGAACCAAAAGTAATCCAATAAATTTTTATAACTGCAAAAATATAGAAACATTTAAGATAAACTCACTAAGTAAAAACAACAGTTTTTTACAAGTTTCCATAAACTTGTCACTGAAAAACCAACTAACATGAAAAATAATTGTAGAAAGAAACAATTCTCCAGTATCTTGACATACTTACTAAAGTATATATAAAAGTGGTTACTAATTAACTTTAAAAGTAACGCAACTGCTTTTGTATATACCTTAGCAGCGAACACAGCCTGTTTTACTGTTGCGCATAAGGGGTTTATGATGACTCAAGGATTCCAATGAATGCTGCCACTGCCAACAAGTACGACAAAAGTACTTGAAACATGAAGTATCCCGACAAAAATAAGGGCCTTGTTGCGTATTGCACATTGAACACATGGAGTCTTCTAAGTAGGGGTCCACTTGAACCTGAAATTCACGTTTTAAAATACGAATCTTCGTAATTTTCAAGTTATATTTACCTTTTTAGTGAACTTAACAGTTTTGATTTCAATGAAAGCTGCTGACACAGCTTTCATGTAACTCTTGCCGTTATTGAATGTCACACGACCAGACCCTAGAAAAATATTTGTAATAAATAAAAAGAATTTTTTGGGGTTGTTTTTTTTATTAGGTACCTATCGGATACTTATGCTTGTCAGTGTCGATCCCAGCATAAACAACTCCTCCAAACAGATCATTCATAATATGACACAACCCTTCTGCAGTGAGCATTCCGTGAAGCGCGCCGACGAAAACAGTTCTACTAGGATCCAGGCGTTGCGACGGACAACGGACGTAATTACTGTCACTTAAAATCCACGGAATTACTTGAACCTGGGCAGAAGAAATCTTTGAATCAAGTTTAAAATAAATGTTTTGAAATTGATTGTTTTTTCAATTTACCTCTTTGGACCTCATTCGTCGGCTCGAGATCTTGTAATACCAATTTCCTCCATTGCTGAAGTCGTGAGTACAAACTTGCAGAAGGGCCTTAACTTGTTTCTCGGACTCGAACAATATATAAACGTAACCTCAAGATAAAAATTAACAAAAATATGTATTAGTATAACATTTAAAAAAAATAAATTCACGTTTGAATACACCTTTTGGAGGGTTGAGCGAGTTCTCCTTGCCAGGCCATTCTATTCGAATAGGTCCAAATGGCTTGAATGCAGTCATCAATGCAACTAAAATTATAAAAATCGAATTAAAAAATAAAATTTTCTTGTATATATATATCACTCGTGTACCTTCAGTTATGTCCCAAGGAACTCCCCCAAGAAATACTTTACAGGAATAAGTGGGGTTTTTATGTATTCTGTTAGGCAATTGACCACTCCAAGTACAAGTTGCATCGTACAACGCTAAAATGAGAAAACAAGTTATAAAACAAATTAAATTTCTTAAAGAAATTTATTTTTAACCGGCGGCATTTCGGTATAGTCGAGCTGCCCTCTCGATAGAGTTAGGATCGTTTGCATTAGTCATAAATAACGAATTTACATTGCTCCAACGGTGGTCTGAGAATAGAT
>JAQFZO010002861.1:0-11087 GCA_034695885.1 Geophilus flavus | reverse complement strand
TGAATCATAGATGGATTACGTAGATACGTAGATACGTTCTTAAATTTTAAAAGTTGCGCAGGATCTCTATTAGAAAAGTATAACCAAAAATGAAAAAAAAAATATTTTTTTTCTATTGTTGACGAAAGCATATAGCATATACGTCGTGCAAAGAGCAGTCAAGAAGCATTGCAAGGGGCAGCACTTACTTACAGTATTACAATGCTTCCCCTTACCTGAAATGCTTCATTTCTCTTTTGTGGGGCGAGGCTAACATATATTTTAGGGCAAGATAATAAAAATGAAACAAAATGAAAATGCCCACAAATTGGGTGGCGTTTCCTGTTGCTAAGGTGTAAGGTGTCAACATTGCCTTCAAGTAGGATTTCCATTCCTTCTCTATTCAATTCAGTAACACGTTCTGGAATACGTAATTGCGTAGGCGATTCTCTTGTTTTGATAAGTATGTTCCATCTAAACGAGCCGACTTTTCAGTCCCAAAAGCCTACAGTACATTCCAAAACTCATCAACTGCTACACTCAAATTGATTTGAAAATGTAATTTAATTTTACCACATGGCAATGCCAGTTATATTATCAACCATTTATTATTGAAACAACAAATTGAGTGATATTTACACATCAAATAAACGCATAAACAGACAAACGATATTTCAAAATGCAAACAAGGATTTCGTTCATAATTTATGTTCAGTTGAAGGAGAAACAGAATAGGAAATCAATGTTGTGCTCGGCTTTGCCAACTTCACTCCCTATTTATATCTCTCCATTTTTTCATTTCACTTTTTTCCTTCTTTTTCTTACCTGAAACGGTGAGGGTAGTTTCCACCTTTTCCTCGCCGACGGTGTTAGTAATGACGCACACGTATTTTCCACTGTCTTGCACTTGGGGATGACGGAGCATTAACTGTCCGTCCAGTAGAACCGTATCTTGATTGGATTGCACCGGTTCCAGCTGCTTCCGCACTGCTCGAAACCACCTGTGTGCATGAGAAGAAGAAGAAATTGCATAAAAAAAGACAAATTGCTAAAATATTACATAAATTTGAGCATTAAATTCATATTTATTGTCATTACATTTTATTTTATTTTATTTTTAGAAAAAATTGAGTTGGTAGTTCATAAGTACATAGATAAAATTGAATTAAAGGTGATATAATACGAGGTGAAGAAGAAATAAAAAAAACTTTAAAAAAATCAATTTTCCTTTGAATTTTAAATTGACGGAGTGAACGAAAGTGACATGTCTTCATATTTTACACATGCATTTTTAATTTTTTTTTTTTGCAAGAAGTCGGTGATAAATAAATTAATTACCGTAACGAAACAAAAGCAAAAGTCAACTTTTATTAAAGTGGCTTGCGTAAAAATTGTTAAAATCCACTTATGATTGAATGGATTTGCTTTTAACTATGACTTTTGCCATATGGAATGGCTTTTGTCATTGATAATGGATTTTGGCATCGGATTTTGGCATTCAGCTTTTCCACCAGGGTATGCTGGCAACACTTAACATTTAAAAATACTCATGACCACTCACAATGACACCATGGAGTCGGTCATGCAAAGCATCATCAAAAGTCAAATAAATTTATTTTTCGTGAACGCGACTTTCGACAAGCAAGGTGCATTTTAACTTGGGAGCTAAAAGCTGTTTTTACGACACTAAACGATCTCTACGACTTTTAATGTCATTTTTTGCATCATCTAAAGTCATATAAGTCATTATGACCTAAAAGCAGCTTTTAGCTGCTCCCTTTAAATTTTAAACTGTCCGAGTGTACAAAACTGACCTGGATTAGCTTTGGGTGAGAAATACTAGGCACATTCAAAAACTGTAGCATGACTCGTGCCTCGAGCCATAGCACGAGATTCTCTACTTATTTTGGTCACGTGACTCGTGCTACACCTTGTCTTAAGGTCATAAGACAAGAAAAACAGCACGACCTCGCAGACCATGTGCTAAGCTTCATTCTCGTATTATACCGCTGGTTTTTTAGACCTTGTACTATAGACCCGTAGGCAGCCATCTTTAAAGTCTTTTAGATCGAGAGAATAAAATTGGTGTTTTGAGGCCTAACAAAAGGTGTTCGTGTGTTATGAGTGTGATTTTTGAACTCCCCGACGTGAAATTGACTTTATCGAGTGGTTTTGTCGCAGAAATATTGCGAGGGGAACGTAAAATCAACGAAATTCGGGCCCACGTTATTCGCGATTGTCGCTTAATTTTTAGACTTTCGTGACGTCGTTTTTGTTTCTAGCGATCTAATAATGGTTTTATCACACCTGAAAATACTATTTCATACTTAATCAAGGTTGGATTTGTTTGTGCAAGAGGTTTTACAAACTTCATGACACTGGTGTTTGTAATAGCACGAGTACATCCAAATACATAACACGAAATTTACATGTTAAATCTCGTGTTTGTGCTACGTAAAACGAGCACGAAATGTTTTTGAATGGGCCTACTGAAGGCACAATTGACCTACTGGATCAATTTGCAAACTAATCTTAAGCACCGGGCGCTAAAACTTATCAGTCATCACAAACGAGATCGATTCAAAAGCCCCAGAAACAAGGTCAAACATCTTCATATTTTACACATACATACATTTTTAATTTTTTTTTATGCAGCTAAAACTCAGTTATAAATAAATTAATTAACGAAACATTGACTCCTCGTCTCCTTCATCTTGAGTCGAGTTTCTGGCATTTTCCTGACTTTTGGCATTCGTTCTTATTTGTTCCTGTCTTGTTTATTATTCTCATAATCTCGAGAGTAGATTCCTTGATGTAATTATGTGGTTTTGGTAGGCATGAAAGGGGTCATCAAGCCCAGTTTACAAGTACGAATAAGAAAGAAAGGAAAGGAGAGGAGAGAATTTAAAGCAGATGCCCCACCTCATTGTGACGACAAGAGAATTCAAAATTAAGAAGAAGTAAGAAGGAAAAAGAGAAAAAATATTGCCACCGTGTTTGGTTTGTTGCGCGGCGCTGCAAAGGTCATGTCATCCATATTCATTGGCCCTGTAAGAGAATCTACGAGAAGGATCGGAGGGTAGGGTTGGTTGGCAACTGGTCTGGAGGATATATTTACAGTCTTAATCCTCGAGGGGATGAAGATAAGCGAGAATGAAAGCAGGGTGCCTCGTGTAACACGGCGATAGAATCTGAAGGGAAGCGGCGTTTGTTTAATAACCTACTGTAGGTAGCCATTTGTTAAGGAAGATGGAGGTGCACAAAGACCGAGGAAGTTGTTAATGGTGGGTGGGTTGTTGCATTGAGTTGTTTACTGTATGATTAGGGAACGTGGGCATATGTAAATTTTTCCTGTTTGGTTTTTGTTTATTAAAAAAATAAACATCGTGGCATGTGGTTTCTTCCGGTTTTATTTTTTTTTTGGTAGCTTCAACTTCACTGCATGGCAATGTGGCAGGTAGAGAGGACGGTTGATTGGTGGGACACGAATGCTCGAATTGTAAGGTAAATATTTATTATTTACACGGAATTTCTAATGATGTCGTCACCTTGCATTTTACGGTGAAATATTGGTGGGAATGTTTTTATTTGGTTTGTTCGGTGTTGCCGATTTCGACTATTTCAATGATTTTTTTATTATAATTTATAATTCGACAGGTCGCGTATGGTCAGAGTAGCCGCTGATGACCTTATAAGCATTATATCTATCTGTCTGTAAATTATTTCCATAACTGGAAATGACTCAAAAAGGATGCGCAGAACAGGTTTTTGTCAATTCGGTTTTTCTGAAAACTGTTGGTCACGAAAACGGGTTTCGGAAATCTGTTTAACATTCCCACAATTTTGAAAGCATTGTCACTACGCTATTACACCACGTAGTGAGTAAATCTCTCAATTTTTCTGTTCATTAAGCTTGGTTCCACGTGGCATTATTGATTACTCATATTGATTCATCAACAGATTAGAAAAAACTGTTTCAAATTGACGCCATCTTTGTTAAAATTGATCACCTTGCCTCTGTTGTCAGTTTATGGCATTAAAATTAATGCTTGTGAAAGCAGATTTGTGTGAGTATGTTTACACTTATAAAACAGTCAAATAATGAAAATTTGGGATAATTTTTTTTAACCTGTCATTCTATAACCATAAAATCTTGTGAAATTATTTCAAATAATGTTAAAAAAGATGTGATATTTGCATTTTTGATGATTTTTGGTTAGGAATTAAATAAAATGAAAAAATGAGTGTGTTTATAATTTTTAAACGGACTGTATTGTTATGAATTATACCATCATTTTTGTCACATGGTTACAAACAAGACAGTTTGCACATTTCGTTTTACAACTTTTGAGTGAAAATGCCATAACTCGTAGCTTTACGCCTAATATGTCATAAAAATTGAAACACTCAGTAGAGGGCACTGCAATTAGTGGATCTACTTTAAAAAATAAATTAATATTTTCATGGAAAACCCGACGACTTTGGAAAACATTGATCTCACAAACACTGTCAACCAACACATGAAAAAAATGAAAACTTGATACAAACCTGTAAGTCGGCGCCGGGTACGCTTGCGCAGCACACGGTAGTTCGGTCGTCTGCCCCAGTTTCGACACGACGTTGCCCACCCCGTGCGATATCCTCGGCGGTACACTGCTCTTGGGATCTGCAAGCACAAAGTAAAAGGAATGTGTAATCCCCTTTTGCATGGCAGTCGGATTTTACGAGCTGTATTGCGCTACATCCCGGTCTTAAATGCAAATGATGTCGATGCAGTTGCCATTGCGTGTCGC
Organism: Geophilus flavus; assembly: GCA_034695885.1. Classification (NCBI taxonomy): domain Eukaryota; kingdom Metazoa; phylum Arthropoda; class Chilopoda; order Geophilomorpha; family Geophilidae; genus Geophilus; species Geophilus flavus. The sequence continues at coordinate 6,315 of JAQFZO010002861.1, read as the reverse complement.
TCTGATACTTAGTGCAAACCTGATAAGGATGTTATGGCTCGTGTTTGAATTTTAGAAACAAGTAGCAGCGGCTTTACGTGTTTGTAAAGAACGACGAACGGGGCGAAATTTCATCCGTTTTGATGCACAGGAAGCAGTTGTGGTTTTCGTGTTGAAAGAGCATGAAATTGCAATGGGATTGTGTTTACGCTCTTCAGTTTGCCCAGTGATAAAAGGCTTCGGTAAATACACAGGCCCGCCCGCCCGCCTGACTCGTTAGTATGAACAAGTAAATGACATGTTTTTTCGGACTGATGACTTTTTCGCATTAACCATAACTCGACCGTTATTCTTTTAAAAATGAATTTTTTAATGAAATTTTTTAATCTCGACACTTTATTATTAAAGGTATGGGTTTCGATATGCAAAATCATGTGCCATTGGTGGTTTACGTTGTTTGAGATTTAGAGTTCTTTCGTTTAGTCTTTGGGGAATGCTCCGACAACTCCGTAATCAAAATTTCCGTTTTTTAACTACCGTATACAGTATGGGAATTATGGGTGTTTTTGTGAAAATGTAAAAGTTTAAAAAATTTTGTTACCTAAGGATGTAATCGATGTAGATGGAAAAAATTTTCAAAAATTTATACAAATTAGAATTCTTAAAGAATTCGATCGTGCATCTAGGCTGCTTTAGCGTCCATGAATCTCCATCACCTCTTAAGGTTACGGCCCAAAATATCGAGAATTCTAATTTCTATGAATTTTTGAAAATTTACTCCATTGACATCATTCACATCCTTAGGTAACAAAATTTTTTTTAAATTTTTTAGCCTCATGCTTTGAATTGAGAAAGTTTGGCAATGAACCCAACATCATGTACCTGGTACAGGTTTTAATTTTCACACCACCGGTAATCGAGTCATGGCCAAAATTGTAAAATCTCAAATTTTGTAGTTTTGAATCTCTCCAAAACTATTTAAGTAATCTGAAAAAACTTTACATGAAACAATATCTCAGCAATCCTTTGAATCAACCTAAAGTTATTTTATAGGGTTGCAAACATTTAAATTTTTTTTCTTCTTTTAATTTCTTTCTTTCTGGAAGGGGGTTATTCAAATTGTATTTGTCCTCGTCATAAAGTTTTCGCTATAAAATACAAATACTGTATACAGTATTCGCATCTTGTACTTCTGAACGCATGTTATTATTAAAATTTTGCTTTGTAGCCTTGTTTGCCATACAAGCACAAGCACAGTAGAGAAAAAAAAGTAAGGTTTGCGTCGTTTTCACTTTTAAAAAATATATTTTCAGTTTGTTCACACAACACAGAATGGCTCAAAACGCTCATCTCGATCACTAATGTTAAGCTTGGATAAAAACAACACAAACAGTTTACCCATGGGCTGATATCGAGCATTTTCGTAATAAAAATTATCCCGAAACTCGATTTTCGAGATAATTTTGGTCAGAAATGCCAGTTTTTTATGTATAACTAAAAAATTATTAGAGATTGGTCATTTATGTACACGTAACTACACTCAGACTTACTTTGCAAAATCATTAACGGCGAATTTTTTGTTTTTTCGACACCAAAAATCAAATGCGCCATTTGCAAAACCTAAAACAACACGAGGTACGGATCTGTGATTAGACAGACACCTCATGCATTTTTGGTCCGGTAATTACATTCAGACTTATTTTCCAATCATTAATAACGAGAATTCTTCTTCTAATTTTTCTTTTTTAACGTCAAACATATTGTGGCTACCATTCGTGAAAACAACACAAGGTGATGGTCTGTGATTAGACAGACAACTCATGCACACTCTGGTGTCGAATTCCAAAATCTAGAATTACTCATTAAATACACAAACTGCGAATCTAATGAAGTTGGAATGATACATTCGCATTTCAAGCTTAGTTTTTGGTATTTTTACACTGTTTTAAGTATATATAGAAGTTTTCATCTGCTCATTGTTGAGGTCAGACAGTGTCAGCTGGTGTGGGTATTGTGAAATGAACATAATTACAATGAATTGTACAAAATGAAATGGTTATAGGAAAACAAGAAAATTCACAAATAATTTCTTCAAGCCTTTTTCAGCATTTATTGTTCAGTAAAACCTGAACGTAAACAAATAGTTACATCGCTTCTGTGTCGTGATTAATTCCCAAAATCTATAAACTTTTAGGCAATTCTTTCCATATAATTACAAGCAATTAAGATAATTCATTTATTGATGACTGCAATTTAGATGTTTATAATAATTGTATTAAAAAATTTGAAGTCAATAGTTTAAAATTAAATTTGTTTTTACGTACCAAATCAGTTGGCATTCCATAACAATTCCATGACAATTCTAAAATGAATATTTTATTTATTTTACTTTTTCTAGCATCAAATATAATTTCAAATTTTACATAAATTGTGACAGATCAAGAGTAAAAAGAGCTAATAAATTCATAGTTTATGAAAGACAAAGTTTTTCCTATCGTTTACGGAGTTAGATCGAAAGATTCCAAGATGGCGGTCATGTAACCTCGTTTTCAAATTGTTAATGGAGTGTCATACATCTCCCCCTTTATTTACTTATGGCTGTATTAAGATGCAAAAATTTTTAAGAGTGTATACAATAAATGCACTACGCGGTTTTTTGCACTACGAGGTTTCATACTAACAAGTTGGGACTAAACATTTAATTTTTTCTCTCTTATGTACACATACGTGAGATTTTAATTACGTGTTTACTGACGTAAAAGTTAAAATTGGTTGTAAATTTCATTTTTTATTTTAATAAAATGAAATAAAAAACCGAAATGAGGTTCATCAACTATTTAAATGAAGATGTGTTGCACGCCTCTGCGCCTAGTACTGTATTAGCAAGACGTATAATGTTAATTACCTTGTTCTTAATAAAAATAGATGACGTATGCAATATTTTTTTTTTGAGAAATGATTAAAAATTTATTCTAACGAAGAAAAGCAAATGGGATTTTTTTTTTCCTTTTCGCCATTTTTTCAATTTTTTCATTTTTTCTCCTCTCGATGCATCAGTTTTACTTCGTTTTATTTTTTTTCGTTGAAATTGAGTATTGGAATGAAGAATGAGCGGAGTGTGGAATATATTGCGATGTCAAAAGACACATTTATTTCACGAATTGGAGTTATACTGCAGCTGTACATCAGCAAATCTTTCGCACTCTTGATAGGAACTGCATCAAAAATGGATGCAATAAAGTTTATGGTGAAAATGAAATTGTTTTGATAGTGATTTTTAACGAGCAATCATCAAAGTAAGCTTCGTGTAAATCAGCTGATATCTTGAGTGCTTTAACTCATATAAAATTCAATAGGTTTGGACATTTTTGATGTTTCTCGCTCTATGTGCTGCATTAATGCTCCTTGGCTAGTAAACAACAATGTTGTTATTATAGTCCGCGGGAGTTTGTTTTAATGTTGCTTGCAGTTTTAGGAGGTTCCATTAAGAATATTATAAGTGGAATATATAATAAAAGTAAGCTTGAAAATGCGTGAATCGTTATAACTTCACTAAATTCGCAGTGTGTGGTTTTAATGAGTAATTCTAGATTTTGGAATTTGACACCAGAGTGGGCATATTAGATGTGTGTCTAATCACAGACCGGCACCTTGTGTGATGTTTGCAAATGGCGACCATGATTTTCGATATTTGGTGTTAAAAAGCAAGAAATCTTGTCGTTAATGATGTAAGAAGTGAGTTTTAAGGTAATTATGTGTGCATGAATGATTTATATCTGATAATTTTTGAGTTCTATATAAAAAAACTGGCATATCTGACCAAAATTATCAAATTGAGTTTTAGGAAAATGCTGAATGTCAGCTCATGGGTAAACTAACAGTTATTTGTGTTGTTTTTATCCAAAAATTAGTGATCACGATTTTTTAGCCATTCTGCTGTGCCAAAATATTTTTTGAAACATTTAAAAAGATTTAAAACTTCCAAGTTTGTAAAAAATTTGCAAAAAAAAAAAAAAGTTTATATAAATAGTGTAAAAAGTTTGTATGGCCACTTTTTTAAATTTTGCAAAATTTTTGCTGATCAAATGCAGCAAAACAACCCAACTAAAAAAATCTATTTTTTTTTTATAAAGAAATAATGAAAAACTGCAGATAATCTACAAAAAAATGTAGTTATTTGGCCCCTTTTATAAAAATTCTGCATAATTTCTGTATAAATTTTGCAAATTTTTGTAAATTATTAACAATGCAAGCAAAATCAGTTAAATTTCTACAGATTTGATTAAATTCAGCAGAAATATTGCAGATTTTGCCTCCATAGTTAATAAATTTCAAAATATTTGCAAACTTTTTTACAGATATTTATTTTTAAAAACCAAACTGCAGAAATTTTGCAGTTTTTTGGAAAATCTACAAATTCTTTTAGTTAGGAAGTCACAAATTTAAATTTTTTACAAAAGTTTTGTAACAAATCTACTAGATTAAATTTTGCAAACATTTTGCACAAAAACAGTCAGAAAAGTCAAAATTTGTAAAATATTTGCAAAAAATAAATTGCGTAAAAAGTTTGCAAACATTTGGGGACTTTTTAAAAACTACAAAATATTTGCACATCAAACGCTGCAAAACAAGAGAAAATCAAATTTATTAACAAAATTTTTGGAAATATAAATCTGATTTTGAAAAATTTCTGCCCAAAAACTCACAAAAATCAAAATTTGTAAAATTCTTTGAAAAATTTTGCAATTTTTTCCAACCATGCCACATCCGAGGAAATGATGGGTCTTAGCGAGCACTAATGCATTCGATAAGAAATCCCCCCCATTTAATTTAATCTCGTTATATTCGGGTGGTGCCAGATTATAACAGATGAAATTGATGTTGGGTTTGGTTGCCTTCTTGACATCTCGTGCAGATGATAATTGGCCCAAAGTTGAAATAATAAGACAAGCCGGCCTTCTTACCTGTCACTATTAGTCGTCCCGAACTACTAAGAACCACCTCTCCTGTCAGTTTGTGACGAGTCTTACAACGATAAGTTCTTGACCCGTCGTCAAGACTAACGTCATAAATATAAAGCTCGCCAGTTGATAGACGAACAAATCTCTCTGAAAAAAAAGCAAGAAAAGATTTCATTAAAAATACATGCCAATCACATGGTTAGTTAAAAGTCACTTTTATGACATAAACGACTTATACGACTTTTGACGACTTAGAAAAATGTCACGACTTCTGCGCGTATACTACAAAAGTTAGGGATTGGGTGTTTTTATGAGAGTCGTGGATCAGTCTGTCGTGAAGGTTTTGTAACTAGGTTTAAGTTGTTTAAGACCAAAAATAAGACTTTTAATCGTATCTAGATTCTTAGAATTTATTCTGTTGTATATGTTACTAAGCAATTTATACATTTTTGGGGAAGTTATTTTTTTAATGTAACTCGTTACCGTTACCGTTTCAGATACATTTTTAAAAAAGTAGTGTAGTTACATTTTCGTTACACTTGGTCAAATGTAACTCGTTACAATTAAAGTTACTCGTTACTTCAAGTTACTTTTTCCCACAATTAAAAAAATTAAATACCCAACAAAACAAGACGACCAAACATTCACCGAACAGTTGGCGGAGAGGTGGGAGGACCTGATGTGATGAAGCTGAGGCAAAAGCGGTAGGATGAGTGTCAGTCTATGTCTGTGTTATTCATTTTATATTAATTCTTGGTTTTTGTTAACTATAACGTTATAAAACGTTACATGTTACACTAAAAAAGCAATGAGTTATTCATTTTCGTTACAGAGGAATGATTGTAACTTGTTACCGACACGTTACTCAAAAAAGTAACTCGTTATGAGTAATATGATTTCAAACAATGATTACCAAATAATGTTTCTATAATAATAATAACCTAATAATATATAAAGTGGGCATTTCAGAGAGCTATGCTCGAGATTTTGTTGAGCGTTTGTGCTCATAGAAGGGACACTATGAGATACAGTAAATCACTATTGTTTTTACGTGAGTCCTACATTTATCTGTCGTCAGTGCCGTGCGATTACTACATTACAAAGTATTACAGTGCTTTGTTGTGTATAATAGAAAACTGGGAGTATCCTTTCTTTTGATTCTTGCAGATGTAAACATTAAGGCAGATTCACACTGGCAGAATTTTGGCTTCAGAACGTTCTTTGGCCAGTGAAAGAACCCTTCTGAGACCATTTTTTCCTCATTTTGTCTGTGTTCTTGCAAGATGAATCAAATTCATCTTACATTCTGACATTCTGAGGAATTGACCAATCACAAAATTTTCTGAGGCGAAAAGCACACTGGGAACAAAAGAAC